>JAOTQJ010026768.1:0-16346 GCA_025642045.1 Solanum sejunctum | reverse complement strand
AATTTGAGATAATTGAGTTGAGATGAGAAGTATTATGAGTATTGAGTCTTAGGGAGGACTATAAAGCACCGAAATAAATAAGAGTAAGAGAAAGTCCAACTCACACTCATTAACTACATTGGCAAGCGTAGGAGTGGGCTAAGTTTTGTTAGAGTCAGACAAGTTTCTATCTTGAGGTCTAGGTTCTATTAGAGTCGAAAAAGTTCTCACCTTGAGGGGTAAGTTCCATTAGAGTTGAACAAGTTCTCATCCTATAGATTAAGTTCCGTTAGAGTCGGGCAGGTCCTCACCTTATTGTCCTTAAAAGGACTTAATATGTTAATTGAGGATCCTAGGCGTTCCTTACTTGGAAAGTACAGAATGGCTGTGACAACATTAGTGGGATTGTTGTACAATCACTTGCTCATAAAGTGGTTATTGTCGGATAAGAGAAACTTCGCAAGAGTTCCTACCTTGAGTACTTTGAGTTAAGTTTAGTTGAGTTAAGTTCCATTGAGTTGAGTTAAGTTGATTAATGAGGTTGATTGATTTTGATGGGTCACTTGTCTACTCTTTATTCTTGCTTTAGATAGTCATTTGATATTCTGATTGAGTATTATTTTGAGTTGATGTTGCTTTTATATTATTCTACCTGTTTCTATTTCATGCAGCTATTTTACATACTAGTACATTCCACGTACTAATGTCCCCTTTGGACTACATCATTTTGTGATGCACAGGTAGCAACTAGAGATCATTAACAGGCGCATCATTGAGGAACTGAGCATTCAGCTGAGTTGGTGAGCCTCTATTACTTCAGAGGATCCTTTTTTATTTTCATATTTAGGTAGACTTTTGAGTTATGTTTATTTTATTTTGAGGTAGCCACGGGTCTGTCATTGGCAACAATTAATAGTAATAGAGGCTTCATAGACTAGAGTCGAGTATTGATATTGAGATTTAATGAGCTAGTTTCTTTCTACTAGTCCATTTATTTAATTGATATACTTCTGAGACATTAGATGTGCCCATTTATCTTCTTTAGTTTTCTGAGTTATATTGACTAAACTGATATGATGACGCCAAGTGATTCGCTTGGAGACTAGCAATGGTTTCCGAATGCCGACCACATGTAGGGTACCCTCCGGTGATGCGACACTTTTAAGGTAATATAGATATAGATATAGCTAGATAGATGTAGATATAGATATAGATACATATATAAATATATATATATATAGACAGATTATAATATAACATGCAAAAAAAAGAAGATTTGAAAGAGATGGAAGATGTAGGGAATTATTCAAGAAATTTTTCGTGTTTTATGAAAAATGCAATAATAGAAAAATAAAGCAAACCAAAATACTTAATTTTGTGGAAAAAATACCAACAAATACTAGAACCAATAAACAAAATAAAAATTTATCTTAAAATTTAGCTTTGATTATAGATATAAAAATTCAATTATTATGGATTAGAAAAAGAATGCAGAAAAGATTGCATAGTGAAGGAGGAAAAATAGATATATATGCTTGCAGAATAATTAAGAAGAAAGATGATTGTGGTGGAAGAAGCCAATGAAAAAAATTGGCTAGACTATTTGCCAAAGAGGAATACAGAGTGTAAAACAGAGAAGATAGAGAAAAAAATAATTATATTTTATATTTTTAAAGCATAAATAAATAAATAAATAAAATACTATTAGGTAATCTATAATAGCAGGTTAATATTACCAGATAGAGTAAAAATCTTGTACGCTGACAATGCAACCAAGTTAAACTCAACCCAAAATATGGGCATTTTAAGCCAAAAAGGGGTTGCTTACCACGTGTTGACCGCGGGTTGATTGTGGTCAACTTGTACTAATATCATTTAAAATATAATTTTAATCCTCGAAACTCATTTAGAATCCTATAAATATGAATTGGTAGTGCAAATTATTGTGAATCACATTTTGGAACCAATAAAATCGTCAAAAATTGAATATGAAGTTTTCCCTGATTCGAAATCCAATAGATCGTAACAAAACTAAATTTAAGTTCAAAAAGATCAACATTTTCAAAAAATATGACGAAGCTTCTCTTAGGATAAAATCACCTTTTGAATTTAACATAATCATCAGAATTTCGATCTAAGCATCCAAATTCAAAACATTGACCAAAGTCAAATCTTTATCAAAGTTCAACCAAATATCCAATTTAGGACCTCACATCCATGAAACAACACCAAATCAGATTTTGAAAACTCTCCAAGACTAATTTTCACAGTCCAGAACTAATGAAATTAACAGAATTCTATTTCGAGACTCGAAACTCCAAATGCTATGAAAATTCACTTTTAGAATAATTGAACCACTAAACTCAAAACACTTCCAATCACAAATGGGCCAATTAAGACTCCAGACTACTAATAGGAGGGATAAAATTATATGTTCTCAATAATTTACAAAAATGACTATTGAGGTCATTACATCGTCTATCACTAAAAATCATGTTCATCCTCAAACATAATGTAAAAGAGGTAATCTTACTTGGTGTTGCAAAGACTCCGAGGTACAAATTATGTAAAGCCCATAATTTTCTCTTCCAAGGGAACCGTCTTCGGAGGACCTTACTATCAAAATACATTACCAAGAATTGAACTCTAGAACCAAGATGGAGAAGCATTCATAGTCAGGGTTATCTCCAAGTCATGAACTAACCCATGAATCAACCTAATTCGAAATCCATTAAAGCCAGGAGAAATCTGATCTAGCCACCAAACTCTCAAAATGTAAAAAGCACTGCAATCCTTGTTATATCCCTTCCACCTAACATAGTTCTCTCATGAACTTAAGTTGCACCAACTTGAGCTTTATATAATGCATATTCATTAAGAAAGATCCTATTTATCTGATCTCGAAGAAGAGATAATCAAGCTACCACTTAGCGAACGATACATCCAAGCTTAGAAAATCTTTAAACAACACCATTGAAATGTTGGAATAGTAGCTATGATTGTAGAAAATTCCTGAAACAAAAACACTATGCCCAATGGTCCTCAAAGACAACTATATAAAGCCAGAATAAGTCCTCATTAACTAGATAACTACCACGACTATCGAGAATCTATAATTTTTCGATGGTATTTCCATCATACACATACTTGATAAGACCCATACTGATAATGCACTACTATACCTAGATTGCTAGAAGTTTTCTTTTCTTAATCGAAATGGTCCACCCCAAGCACCAATAGTTTCTCAAGCATGAACTAGCTTATGTAGTCGTTGGCCTTCCTACATGTATTTATTTACCAAAATGCCTTGGTTTGGGTAAAAGCTCTTTCAGTCATTTGGATTCCACCAGATAGAATCTCCATACACCACTTCTTATTTGATTACTAGCACAACTTAAAACATACTTATCTCATTAAAATTCATTATATTCACCATAATTATGGCACCTCACAACTCTATTCTTAGGATTCAAATTTTTTTGTCATAAGTATATAAACTTGAACCTAGAGATGTCTTACTTGTCTTTATGTTTTAAGGTTCGTTCCTATATTTTTTAAGTGTATTGGAAATGGTTTAAGGTATAAGAGACCTCTAGTACTTAGTTGAGTTAAAAACCTCCCTATTGATTAGGTTTTTTGCATTAGATTATGAAGGGTCAACTTTAAATGGCCCTAACTCTCAAAATATAAAGGATTAGATGGCTAATAAACTATAAAATTGAAGGTCTCTGAATCCGCTTTCAATGCCACCAAGATTGCCTCATTTGGAGTTTGGAAGAAAAAGTTATAATCATTTTAGTAAAGACTATTAGAGTAGAGTTTTCTGGATCACCATCTATGAACCTTGACTTACGAGCCATAATAGATTGCTGACCTATACTTACAACTTGTAAATAAGGCCGTCTAAGTCAAGTTTAAGTCCCAAATCATACTAACCCAAGTACATATCATATAAGCTTCTACGAGTCATAATTTGGGCTCGTAAATTGAGGTCCAAGACAACAATACTCACCCTAGTTTCTACGAATTAACTTCTACAGTCAGTAGCTGACCCTGTATATGTCTTTACAATGTTTTAAGAAGGATTATTTTAGTCCTTTAACATCTTATATAAGCCTAAACTTGACTATTTTACTCCTAATTAAGTCCCTCAATGTTACCATTCAACCTCATCAAGCTCAAACATTTTCTCAAGACTTATAACAAGATTTCATGATAGGAAAATCTAGGGTTTTCAATCACCTTCTTCAATGTTCTTCAAGAATATCATTCTTCAAATCTTACATCCTTCCTAATCCTATACTTGATGATTTTACACCTAATTAAGTCACTCAATGTTACCAAACAACCTTATTACGGACAAATGTTTACTCAAGACATAGAACAATATTTCACGAGGAGAAAAGCTAGGGTTTCCGAGCACCATCTTCAAAGTTCTTCAAAAATATCATTCTTCCAAGTATGTAAGGCATCTCAAAGTGATGTAATAAGTTTATCCTTGAAACGCCCCAAAAATGTACTTTGGAATGTCTATAATTATAAATTCTATATACCTCAAAATCTATGTGTGATATCAAAAATCTAACTTCATATTCTCGACCAGGAGGAAAAATTAAGATGGAAATAGGTATAATCCAGATTTTAGCAGACCCATAGTGAAAAATAACTTCCACTAATTCACAAATTCCAGAGAGTATCCATGCCCTAGCCGCGATGCGCCAGAGGCAAGGAGCATTACAATTTTGTCCTTCGCATTAGGTCCATGTCATGGGCCAAAAGCGGATTAGTAAAACTTTTTACTATATGCCCAAGGTTGGGGTCATAGCCCTATAGAAGTGAAATTACCCATACTTAGCAATTTTTCAACTTTATATTACTCAAAACCTTCACAAGAACCTCTCAAAGACATAACTAAATATCTCATACCAAATTCAATGATTTCAAACTTAGCTTTGGAACGTAAGGATTTACTTCAAGCTCTATGTTCCCTTCAAGATCATTTGAAGAAAACCCAAGTTTGAGGTACATAGGTTTCATCCATTCAATCCTTTCACCCATGGAGTCCGATCTTCCTTTTTATGAAAATTGTATGATTTCAAGTTGTGTTACTTATGAGTATCTCTTATTATGAAATATTATCATAAATTATATTGGGGTTTCATCAAACTATTGATTATGCATGAGTATCCATTTTAAGCTTAACTATGAGTTGATCTTTGTCTATTGAGACTATGCATATTTTGAGCTATGCAACTATGATCTATTATGACTTTTGATGATGGATTTAAAGGTACCCTACATGGGGGTTTTACTATTTGTTGGTGGGTTGATTTACATTAAGTTTTCTCATTTTATTTCACTCTCAAATTGAATGATTTTGAACTAGTACCATGAACCCACCAAGTGTTTGATAAAATGTCAAGTCAAGAATTCTTATGTAATTGATGATCTATTTCATGATTTACAAGTCAAGTGAATATATAAAGATTAAGGGCTTTCAAGTATGTATTGAATTCATAAACATTATCTATGATTTTACAAGTTACAAGCTAAGCCCTATATCAAGGTTTTTACTTCTTGTGAGCCATCATATTAAAGCAAGGGTTCATATATGATTATGATCTACTCTCACGTTCAAGTTTTGCTCACTACTAAAGGTCAAGCATGTTTCAAGAGCTACTCGTGCCCTGTCTACTTGTTTTTACAAGCTACACTAGTTATGATTATTTCAAGTATTCCATGAGATTTGACTTAGTACTGATTGAGGCTTAAGATGGGGCTCGACTCAAGGGGTCCTTAGATAAAGTCTTTAGACTCTAAACTATGTGCCACCATAGATTATGATTATTACCCTTGCTATACAATGGATCTATCTAGTCATGTTATCATGTTTGGTTTACCTTGGCAAGTAGACTAAACCTAGCCGAGGGGGTGGGAGTGGGGGCGTCATGCTCGTCCACTTTACCAAGGGGGTGTCACGCCTTGGATTCCATGTTGTAGCTACTTGGTGTATGTTGGTTGAGGTCACTTCACACACATGTATGTCATATATATATTGTGCAAGATGAATACTTTACAAGCATGTTTTATTATGAGCATTGCTCATGCATGCCATATTGAGATTATATATATATTGCCTATAATTATGCATTTTGGATATATTGGCTTATGTCTTATTGCATTGCATCTTGCATACTTAGTACATTCAAACGTATTAATGCATACTCCTCCATATGGCTTACGATCCTTTGAAGCAAGTTTTGGTAAGTCCTCAAGTTCGAGGACACTATCTATATTACTCTTCCCATTTTGGAGACTTCTTTATGTTGAACACTTGTTACTATGAGGGTGAGCCCAAAAAGTGCCTTGGTCCGAGCTCCATTCCATGTTAGAGGTGTTGTATTATATTATGATATACTTATGCTATGAGCTTGACTCTTTATGCTTTTATGAATATGATTTTCCCTTAGTCCCGCTTCCCTTTTTATTGTATCTCTTGTTGTTGTTTACTTTGCTTTCGCAACCAAGGATGTGTGATTGATATGCGAAGAGACTTATTTGGGCTCCTTCAATACTCCATTCACTGTGTCACGTCTAGGTCCTAGGCTTGGGTCATGACAAACTTGGTCTCAGAGCACTAGGTTGTTATTGGCCCTCAGAATCCAACACACGCATCGATTAGAATCTTATTCATGGTTGTGAAGCACGCCACAACTATGAATAAGAGTATAACACTCCACACCTTATTCTACTAGTACAATTCAAAGGAAACATGACATAGTTTGGACGAATTAGCACTAATTTTCAAAAGTGCTTGAATCTTGTATTATTGGGCTATATGTGCATCTAACGCTTAAGAGGGTCGCGTGTATAAATGTTTTGTATCAAATTAAGAAGATTACGGCCTTAAAATGAAGTGAGAGAATTGAGGTTCTTGTAGGAATTAGTAAGCAAGTAGGTGAGTCACCTACTTGTTTAGCTTAAATTTGTTAGTTAAAGGGAGACGAGTCTCAACGTCGAATTTGTCCAAGTTCGATTATGAATAAAGTTCGTGTTAAGAATGTAACTTGGACCCATGTTTTACCATCCTAAATGGAACATATGATCAGCACAAGAAGTATATAAAGAGAGTCCAAGACCATTACAATATTCTTAGAAAGTTAGGCCCAACTAATTAAGAAGAAGAAATCTGAAAAATGGGCAGCAAAGGCCCATGTATTTGGAGCTCCAAAAGGCCCAAGTGAAATGAGGAAGGAGCTGAATCACCTACTTGGTGATGTAAGTATCAATTATACTTAGTACGTCGGACAAGGATAAATTTAAAATAGGGTCAAAGCAGCTCCCACAAAGCCATCGTTCACTTGAACTCACAAAAAAAGACAGATTTTTCTTCAAAGTTCTCTCAACTTTTCTTCACTTTGGAAAGCAGGTAAAAGGGACTTTTAGGGTTCTTATACAAGCCATATACCTTTACGATAGTGTTAAGTAAGTTTATACATGTGTTTAGTATGGTTTTATTATGAAAAAGAAGAAATAGATGCTAGTTACACTTGCTGAAGTCTGTTGGACAGATTCTGTGCAGAAAGTTGCTGCACCTTTTCCTTTTGTTTTGGTGATTTCTCTATGGTTTTTAAGTTATATTATGAAGCAAACTTGGTTTTATTAATATGTTTTGAGTTATAAACATCACCCTTAGGTTTCTGCCATGGTTTTGGTTTCATTTAACAAGCGCATTTTATCGAGTTATTTTAAGCGTCATGTTGATTGGAACTTGAGGGCTGTTGTGTGTAAATCTATTAGCTCACATCCTTGATGACTTGTTAAGTGATATTATAACACTAATTTAGGTCTTGTTATATGTGTAAATGTTGCTGGAATAGTTTGGTTAAAGTTGGAATAGGTTTGGAGTTGTCGACATCGAAATGTAGCGAAGGGAGGTAATGTTACGCTGTCCATTTTTAGATTGTGTGGAATTGTGATGTGTTGTGCTTTGTGGGATATTTTAAGGCTATTATAGACTTTACATTGTCTGTACATGATGTGTACATGCTAATGTGTATTAAAAAATATGATTGGGCGCGGAAATGTTAAAGGAATACACCCGGGTTTATGAACACCCACTTACTGCCCATGTATTATTTTCATATGTGATTGGGATACCAAGGTGTGTCTACTGGCTTGCTAGTTTTATCCTCTAATATATTGTAGATAGGTATTTGGAGTAAGGGATGGTTATATCAAGATAGTAACAAGGTCATTCAACGAGGTATGTAAGGTTATATGATTGCATTTCCCTTGGCATGAAACATAGCTCTCTCCTTGGTACATAAAGGCATTCACCAACTCCGCCACAACTATTAACCATGTCTCCATTCTTGTATATGTTCATATGAGTTGATACATAGTCACCTTTAAAATTGCATACATGCTTGGATGCCAAGTTACATGAGTTCTTGCTACGAAATAAAGTTCACAAGTTGTTCAAATTCATATGCATTTTATTATTTACATAACGCACTCTTTTCATTGTCATGTTGTCTTGTGTGATTATCCACATGTCACATGTTACATATATAGTCCTACAACTCCAATATTATGGCTACCAAAAGAATCATCTCAAATGTAATTGAAAGATACAGTATAAGTTTCTGATAGGTGGTAGCCCAAGGGGGTTGAGTATAACCTAGCCAGGGACGAACCCAATACAGGTCACCACTGATCAGTCGATCATTTGTTTTATAGCTGTGCATAGATTATTTAGTAAAGGTAAAGTAATATAAAGGACATAAAGTACAGGTTTCCTCAGTATAAAACAGGGTGGTCCATATTCTGCTACAGATGCATAGTTTCATTTTATTTATTACTTTATGTACAGTATGTCCTGCCTTACATACTCAGTACATTATCTTATACTGACGTCCCTTATGAGGGACCTGCATTTCATGTTGTAGGTACAGGTGCTAGTATATCTCCCCAGTAGAAGTATAGGATATTCAGCTATTGTCACCAAGCTCCAGGTTACTTCGGGGCTTTGTATATGTCTAGAGCTTACGTATTTTGATTGCACAGTTTGTTGAGGCAAGGCCTGTCTTGACCCTTATCATATGTTTTCTTTATTTAGAGGCTTTGTTGACTATGTAAAGTAAAGTCTGGTCAAGTCTTGTATTTTAAAATATTATGGCCCCAATGGCCTAGTTGTATGTATTTCCTTTTGGCTTGTTATCACTATTTATCTTCTTAAAGGCATGTCAAACATAGAAACCCCTTATAATATATATAGAAAGCATATAGTTATAGGTTGGTTCTCCCTTTTCTTATCGTAAATGGGTGCTAGTCCACCCTACGGGACTTTAGGGCGTGATAGAAGTGGTATCATAGCGGGTCATCTAATGGAGTCTACAAGGCCGTGTTTATGTAGAATCTTGTTTATCGATTTATTGTGCACCACATTTATAAGCAAAAGGCTACGTGGAATTTAGGAGTTGTTACTTTCTTTCTATTCTTTAGATCATGCCATAAAGTAAAGTGTAATAGGTTCGTTATATCTAATACTAAATTGTTTTGTACAGCAAGTATGCTAGAAACAACGAAAAACAAAGGTAAAGGGAAGGCAGTAGAAGTGGTGGTTGGTATACCTAGACAGGTGAGACAACAAAATGAGATACGAGAGGAGTCTTTGTCACAGACATCTCCAACTCCTCCAATTTGTAATGAACCAGAGAGTAGT
Source organism: Solanum sejunctum (assembly GCA_025642045.1). Taxonomy (NCBI): domain Eukaryota; kingdom Viridiplantae; phylum Streptophyta; class Magnoliopsida; order Solanales; family Solanaceae; genus Solanum; species Solanum sejunctum. The sequence goes on along the minus strand of JAOTQJ010026768.1, from coordinate 6,640 downwards.
GAAATTCCTCTAGAGCCACCTATTGATGCTACCGTGCAAGATTTGAGAAATGCAGTCCAACTATTGACTTGGATAGTTTCTAGTCAAGGTCAGAGGCAGAAAGGTCCAATTATGGGTACAGGTTGTACAAATAGGGCAACTGGTACCATGATACGTGATTTTCTTAATTTGGACCCTCCAACCTTCACTAGGTTAGATCTTAAGAAAGAGCCCAGGACTTTATGGATCAGATTCAGTGTACTTTAGATGTTATGAATGTGAGTGGTATAGAAGCAGTCGAGTTGGCAACGTATAGGCTAAAAGGTGTGGGTATATTATGGTATGAAGCTTGGAAATAATCTAACGGTATAGATGCACCTTCAACTACCTAGAAAGAGTTCAGAGATGCATTTCTTGACCATTATTTGCCATTAGAGATTCGAGAGGCCCATGCAGATCGATTCCTAAATCTTCACCAGGGGAATATGAGTGTGAGGGAGTATAGCCTCCGATTTAATTCCCTGGCAAGATATGCTCCTAATGTAGTTACTATAATGGTAGATAGAGTCCATCGATATGTAGATTGGTTGGATACATATCTAGTTGGAGACTGCACCATTGCTTTCTTGAATAAAGATATGGATATAGCAAGAATGCAGGCTTTTGCGCAGAAATTAGAGGATCAGAGGCATAGGAGAAGGATGCAAGAATCAGAAAGGGCACAATCAAGGAGGGCCAGATCTACAGGGCAGTTTACACCACCCCAAAGTGATATTAGGCCTCGATTTTCTAATAGACCGCCTAGGCTATCATCCTCCTACTCTATAGTCAGTTCTCTACCACATCTTCAAGGGTCTAGAAGTAATCAGTTTGGTTAATGCGGTGAAAGACAAGGTTCTCGGATATTCTACAGGCCAGCAGATGACTCCTAGGTAGCCTTGTAGACAATGTGGGAGGAGTCATCTAGTTATATGTCATGTTGGGATAGATGTTTGCTATTGGTGTGGTATGTCAGGGCATATAATGAGGGAGTGCCCAAAAATACGTATGGGTGGCATCGCACAATCAATTAGGTTAGCTGTTGCATCATCATCATCAGTTCCTCCAGTAGGCAGGGGTCATCAAGCACCTATGGGTTGTAGTAGACGTTTTAGAGGGATAGCTAGCTCTAGCGGGGTCCAGAATCACACTTATGCACTGGGGAGTTGACAGAATTTGGAAGCCTCACCTGATAGGGTCACAGGTACATTATCTATCTTGTCACATAAGGTATATGCATTAATTGACCCTATTTCTACACTATCATATATCACTCCACTAGTTGATAGGAAGCTTAAGAGAACACCCAAATTATTGAACAAACCATTTGAAGTTTCTACACCAACTGGTGAATGTATTATGGCTAGAACGGTTTATTATGACTGTGTAGTAACTGTTTGCGATCGTGACACATTGCCTGACCTTATTGAGTTAGAAATGGTGAAATTTGATATTATTATGGGTATGGATTGGTTAGCTTCTTGCTATGCCATGGTGGATTGCTGAACGAAGGAAGTGTACTTCCACTTTCTCAATGAGGCAGTTCTTGAATGGAAAGGCAATGTTGGGGCACCAAAGGGGAAGTTTATCTCTTACTTTAAGGCCAGAAAGATGAAATCCAAGGGGTATATATATCATTTAGTTAGAGTAAGGGATATAGAGACAGAATCACTAACTCTTCAGTCAATTCTAGTAGTGAATGAATTTTTTGATGTGTTCTCTGAAGAACTCCCAGGCTTACCTCCTGAACGATAAATAGATTTTGGTATTGACTTACTCCCAGTCACTCAACCTATTTCTATTCGCCCATCTAGAATGGCTCCAGTAGAATTGCGGGAATTAAAAGAGAAGTTAAAAGACTTATTAGATAAGTGTTTCATAATACCCAGTGTGTCCCCTTGGGGTGCACCAGTGTTATTTGTACTTAAAAAGGATGGCACCTTGAGAATGTGTATCAACTATCAACAATTGAATAAGGTGACAATTAAGAATAAATATTCCCTCCCCAGGATTGACGACTTATTTGATCAGTTACAGGGTTCCAAATGCTTTTCAAAAATTGATTTGAGATTAGGTTATCACCAAGTGAGGGTGAAGGAGCATGATATACCCAAGAAAGCTTTCAGAATATGCTATGGTCACTTTGAATTTCTTGTTATGTCATTTGGGCTAACGAATGCACCAATAGTTTTTATGGATCTGATGAACAGGGTATTCAAACCATTCTTGGATGTCTTTGTGATATTATTTATAGATGATATTTTGGTATATTCAAAATCATAAGAGGACCACGCAGATCACTTGCGACAAGTGTTACAGGCTCTTTGTGATCGATAGTTGTATGCCAAATTTTTGAAATGCAAATTTTGGCTGAAGTCAGTAGCATTCTTGGGCCATATTGTGTCTGATGAAGGGATAAATGTTGATTCACAAAACATAGAAGTTGTGCAAGATTGGCCAAGTCCCATGATACCCATAGAAGTATGGAGCTTCCTAGGCTTGGCAGGCTATTACCAGAGATTTGTTGAAGGTTTTTCTTCGATTTTTGCACCCCTAACAAAGCTGACACATAAGGAAGCTAAGTTTCAATGGAATGATGCATGTGAAAGAAGCTTCCAGGAGCTAAAACATAAGCTAACTTCTGCATATGTGCTAGTACTTCTAGAAGGTACTGAGGGGTATTCAGTGTATTGTGATACTTCAAGAATTGGCTTAGGGTGTGTCTTAACACAGAATGGTAGGGTAATTGCTTATGCATCCAGACAGCTTCAACCCCACGATGAAATTACCCAACTTTTGATCTCGAGCTAGTAGCAGTTGTATTTGCTTTGAAAATATGGCGCCACTATTTGTATGGGGTCTATGTTGACATATATACTGGTCATAAGAGCCTGCAGTACATCTTCAAGCAAAAAGACCTGAACATAAGACAGCAAAGATGGCTAGAACTAATAAAGGATTACGACATTGATATAATATACCATCTAAGAAAGGCAAATGTGGTAGCTGATGCTCTGAGTCATAAGGCAATCATGAATACTAGTGATAAAGCTATGGTAAGACAAGGATTGACTAAGGACCTACGTTAGCTAGCCAGTTTGGGGGTTCTCCTTCTTGAGACTCCAAAAGAAGGGGTTATTGTGCATAATGTTGTGGAGTCACCATTAATAATGGAGGTGAAAGAAAAACAGTTCAAGGATCCTGTTCTATAAGAGATTAAGGAGAAGGTGAGTCAGGGTGCAATAAAAGGCTTTGACCTTGCACAAAATGGAGTACTTTACTGCTAAAATAGATTATATGTGCCTGATTTTAATGGGTTAGGAAATAAAATAATAGAAGAAGCCCATATTTCCTGATATTTGATCCATCCAGGATCAACTAAAATGTACCATGACCTGAAGGGAATGTTTTGCTGGAAAGGCGTGAAAAAGGACCTTGCAGAATTTGTGGCCCAATGTCCGAATTGCCAACAAGTAAAAGTAGAACACCAAAAGCCAGGAGGTTATATGCAGCATATAGAACTTCCAACATGGAAGTGGGATATGATTAATATGGATTTTGTTATAGGTTTACCTCGCTTATCTTCTCAGAAATTTGATTCCATAAGGGTAATAGTTGACAGACTCACAAAATCAGCACACTTCTTGCCAGTGAGGAGTGATTATACATTTGAAGAGGATGCTAACCTATACCTTAAAGAGATAGTCATGCTACATGGAGTTCCAATATCCATTATATTTGATCGAGGAGCTCAATTCACTGCAAAGTTTTGGAAGTCCTTCTAAAGGAGACTAAGGACACAAGTGAATTTGAGTAAAGCATTCCACCATCAAACAAACAGTCAAACAGAGCACACTATTCAGACACTTAAAGATATGTTGTGAGCCTGTGCATTGGACTTTAAAGGTAGTTGGGTGGACCATTTACCACTTATTGAGTTTTCCTATAACAATAGCTACCATGCGAGTATTAAGATGGTACTTTATGAAGCTTTGTATGGAATGAAATATAGAACGCCAATTGGATGGTTTAAAGTGGGTGAAACCACCTTACTTGGGCCAGATCTAGTATAACAAGCCATGTAAAAAGTTAAAACGATACAACAGGGACTAGAAATAGCCCAAAGTTGGCACAAATCATATGCAGATGCCAGGAGAAGAGGACTAGAATTTTCAGTAGGTGATTGGGTATTTTTAAAGGTGTATCCAATGAAAGGGGTTATGAGATTTGGTAAGAAGAGAAAACTGAACCCACGTTACATAGGGCCATATCCGATTATTTAAAATTTTGGGCAGGTTGACTATGAACTAGAGTTACCCCAAGAGCTTTCAATGGTTCTTCTAGTTTTTCATGTCTCAATACTTAGAAAAGGCATAGGTGACCCATCCCGTATTACTCCTATTGAGGATATGCAAGTTACAGAAGATTCATCTATGAAGAAGTGCCTATTGCTATTATAGATTGTCAAGTTAAGAAGCTAAGGAACAAAGATATAGCTTCAGTTAAAGTACTTTGGAGGAATCCGCAAGCAGAAGAGATAATATGGGAGGCTGAGGACGTGATAAAATCAAAGTACCCTTACTTATTTGAAGATAAAGAGGAAGTTCAACATGCAGAATTGGGACACTAATAGGTATATGCGATTGAATACTGAATGTGTTATCAAAAATTTATGTGAGTACAGGTTTAAACTTGGCTAAGCTATCTCATTGTACTGACATTCGAGGATGTATGTTCCTTTGCAGGGAGGATGTAACACTCCACACCTTACGCTACTAGTACAATTCAAAGGAAACATGACATGGTTTGGTCGAATTAGCGCTAATTTTCAAAAGTGCTTGAATCTTGTGTTAATGGGCTATATGTGCATCTAATGCTAAAGAAGGTCATATGTATACATGTTTTGTGTTGAATTGAGAAGCTTACGTCCTTAAAATGAAGTGAGAGAATTGATGTGCTTGTAGGACTTAGTAAGCAAGTAGGTGAGTCACCTACTTGTTTAGCTTAAATTTGTTAGTTAAAGGGAGACGAGGCTAGACATCGAATTTGTCCAAGTTTGATTATGAATAATGTCCGTGTTAAGGATGTAACTTGGACCCATATTTTAGCATCCTAAATGGACCATATGATCATCCCAATAAGGATATAAAGAGAGACCAAGACCATTACGATATTCTTAGCAAGTTAGGCCCAACTAATTAAGAAGAAGAAATCTGAAAAATGGGCAGCAAAGGCCAATGTATTTGGAGCTCCAAGTTAAGTCGGCCAAGTATCAATTTAAAAGAGGGTCAAAGCAGTACCTACAAATCCATCGTTCACTTGAACTCACAAAAAAAAAATAGATTTGTCTTCAAAGTTCTCTCAACTTTTCTTCACTTTGGAAAGCGGCTAAAAGGGACTTTTAGGGTTCTTATACAATCCCTATACCTTTAACATTGTTTTAAGTAAGTTTATACATGTGTTTAGTATGGTTTGCTTATGAAAAACAAGAAATAGATGCTAGTTACACTTGCTGAAATCTGTTGGACAGATTCTGTGCAGAAAGTTGTTGCACCTTTACCTTTTGTTTTGGTGATTTCACTATAGTTTTTAAGTTATATTATGAAGAGAAATTGGTTTTATAACATGTTTTGAGTTATAAACATCACCCTAAAGTTGATGCCCTGGTTTTGGTTTCATTAACAAGCGCTTTTTATCGAGTTATCTTAAGCATCATATTGATTGGAACTTGCGGGCTGTTATGTGTAAAGCTATTAGCTCACGACCTTCATTACTTCTTGAGTGCTATTATAAGAATATTTTAGGTCTGGTTATATGTGTAAATGTTTTTGGAATAGTTTGGCTAAAGTTGGAATAGGTATGGAGTTGTAGACATCGAAATGATCGAAGGGAGGTAACGTTACGTTGTCCATTTTTATATTGTGTGGAATTGTGATGTGTTGTGCTTTGTGGGCTGTTGTAAGGCTGTTATGGACTTAAAATAGGCTGTACATGATGTGTACATGCTAATGTGTATTAGAAAATATGAGTGGGCGTGGAAAGGTTAAAGGAATACACCCGGGTTTATGAACAACCGTTTGCTGCCCATGTATTGTTTTCGGATGTGATTGGGATGCCAAGGTGTGTCTATTGGCTATTAATGCTAGTTTTATCCTCTATTTTGTTGTAGATAAGTATTTGGATGAAGGGAAGGTTATCTAGAGATAGTAATAAGGTCATACAATGAGGTATGTAAGGTTATTTGATTTCGTATCACTTGGAATGAAACGTAGCTCTCTCCTTGGTACATAAAGGCATTCACCAACTCCGACACAACTATTAACTATGTCTCCATTCTTCTACGTGTTCATATGATTCCATACATAGTCACCTTTAAAACTCATACATGCTTGGATACCAAGTTACATGAGTTCTTACAAAATAAAGTTCACAAGTTGTTCCAATTCAAATGCATTTTATTATTTAAGTAACGTACTCTTTTTATTGTCATGTGGTCTTGTGTGATTATCCACATGTCACATGTTACATATATAGTCCGACAGCTGCAATATTATGGCTACCAAAAGAATCATCTCAAAGGTAATTGAAAGATACAATATACAGTTTCTGATAGGTGGTAGCC
>JAOTQJ010026748.1:0-16348 GCA_025642045.1 Solanum sejunctum | reverse complement strand
TACCAAACCAAATACATTTCTAACATTGTTGTTAGGAGAATGTACTGCGGTTTTATGTGATTGTAAAAATTTTTCACATAGTGGTCGGTTGTTGTCTTTTGACAACGGTGTGGTTTTTCCCGGTTTTGGTTTTTTCACGTTAAATTCTTGTGTTGTTTTATTTCTCAGTTTTTTTTCTTTTTGCAAAAGGGGTGGAGATGTTGGGGTTGAGGGAAAAAGGGTTTTATTTTTTCCCAACATAAACCCATAAATTCTTCTTAGTGTCCATGTTTCTCCACTTTAATATATCAAATGGGCAAAGGTTGCATTCCTTGCCAATGTCCCTGGGAAGTTGCTTAACTCTGTTACAACTTCATCAGTAGGAACGATAGGTTGATTTTGCATATTTTAGTAGGATTAGTTTACACTCTTGTCGGGCATGTACATGAGGCATTTATGTGCTGCCTCTGTTATCTTACGTGGGAAGACCTTCAGCAATAACAAAATTAACCAAGGAATTAGAGATTATTGATGAATTCAGTAAGTTTCTAAGATTATATGTTACCTTGTTGTCCAGATTATTCATTTGTTGGATGAGTGGTAGAATTCATTTGCACTTGATTCTCGACCTGCTTCTCCTCTAGAGGATGCTCCTCTATAGATTGTCCATTTAATTCAAATTGTGGTGCTACAGGATACTCCTGTTTGGGCTGCACCTCAATAGTTTTAACAGATCTCCTTTCTCTTTATCTATAGCTTAAACAATTTCATTTGTTGTCAATAGCCGTCATTTTTTATTTGCCAAGTAAGATAATGATCCAGGTTTAGTGTATGTCTTTGCTTTTATCTTTTGTTTCTTCAAACTCATGACTGTTCAAATCTATAGAAAAATAAGAATTAAAAAAATTAGAAAGTGTGACAGAATATACCTTTACTTAAACATAATCAACAAGATCTAACAAATTACTTCTTCAAGGTAGACAATAATAAAAGTGAAAAATCTCAACCCAAATTGTATAAATCAACAACAACATACCCAGTAAAATCCCACAAGTGGGGTTTGGGGAAGGTAGAATGTACGCATACCTTACCACTACCATAGAGGTAGAGAGGCTGTTTCCTGGAAACCCTCATCTTAAAACCCATAAGCAGAAATAACTAGATATGACAGAAAGAGCAACTAATAAAATAAAACTAACACATAATACACAGATAATGTGAACACATGATAACAGGAAAGAAACAAACACCTAAATATACCATCAACCTGCTACTCTAATTCGCAACCTCCACTTCTTTCTATCTAATGTCATGCCTTCAGTGAGATCAAGATCCAACATATCATGTCTAATCACCTCCCCCCAGCACTTCTTCGGTCTACCTCTACTCCTCCTAGTATCTCCCACAACAAACCTGTCGCACCTCCTAACAGGAGCAACGATACTCCTTTTCTGCACATGTCCAAACCATCCAATCTCGCTTCCCTCATCTTTTCGGTCACCAGGGCCACCTCTAGCTTCTTTCGAGTGGTCTCATTCCTAACCTTGTCACTCCTAGTGTGACTCACACATCCATCTCAGCATCCTCATCTTTGCGACATGCATCTTTTGAACATGTGCCTTTTTAATTGGCCAACACTCCAATCCATATAGCAGCGATGGTCTAACCGCCACTCTGTAAAACTTGCCTTTGAGTTTAGGTGGTATCTTCTTGTCACACAATACTCCAGAGGCAAACCTCCATTTAGTCCATGCTGCGCCAATACGATGTGTGACATTATCATCGATATCACTACTACTCTGGATGATGGACCCCAGATACTTAAAGTTTTACTTCTTGGGAATAGGTTGAGTGGCCAGCCTCACATTAAAGTTTGCTTCATCTCTCTCAGCACTGAATTTGCATTCCAAATATTCAGTTTTGATCCTACTCAATTTGAATCCTTTGGAATCCAAAGCGTCTCTCCAGGCCTCTAACCTATCATTAACTTTCATCTGAGTCCAAATAGTATAAATCACTTAAATAAAAAAGCTTTCACTACTATTATGTTCAAGTAGAAGGCTTACAGTACTTAGATTTTTACTTGTATTATTTTAAGTGGAAGGATTAGAGTGCTTAGACTTCTAATAGGAAATCTATCATCACTAGGTGATACTAATACAAATGAAAGTCTAAACCTAGATATTATCTCTCATAATATCATGAGATATACTTTAGAATAAGAACACTGAACAACTAAAGATAACTCACATAAAAGAAACAATATGAAAGTGTTGGGATGCAAAATGCAAACTCCTCTCTCCCACATCGGTTGTGGAAAGGTAAAATGACCAACTTATATGGTTGAACCCAATCCCATTAGTATGAGGCCTTTTGGGAGATGCCCAAAAACAAATCCGTGAGGGCTTGGCCCAAAGTGGACAATATCATACTAATGCGGGTTTGGATTGAGGGTGCGCGCGGTCCCTACAGAAAGTTTCAACAAATATTAGGCGCACAAGTTATCTATGCTAAATGTGATGGGATGTACATACAGTACAGTATGAAAAGTATCACTAGTTGTTAGTCAAATGAGATGTCCAAAGTAAATATGATCAAAATTAATTTAAAAAGCTGTTTGTCCAAGAAAGAAAGAGATATATAAAAGTCACAAGAAGATAAGAACAGAAATGCATAACAAGATTATATACTTACGGTTATTCCTTCGTTTAGATATTTTCAGATCTACATGATTAAATACATTTCTACTATCAACCAATAAAATTAATCAAATGTGATAAGCAAGCACAATTATCATTTTTCTCATACTGTAAGAAGTAGAGCTCTAGCCATAATAAAGAAAGATCTATCTTACTAGTGGATTAAGAGAATTGCAGCATGAATAGATACCAATCCAAGTGTGCTAAGGTATAACTGACCCATCTTTGCTATGCAGATGATTTACTCTTATTTGCAAAAGTGTATCTCCATCTTGTCAGTGCTTTACATAGATTTTTGGAGTAGTTTTCTACAACTTCTGGATTAAAAACTAATTTATATTGAAGTTTTGTCTATTTTGATGGTGTATCACAGCATGAACAAGACCAGATCATTCAGAACCTTATGTTTGTATGTGGAGAGTGAATTTCATTCAGGGCCGGCTCAAACATACCAGTGGCCTAAGGTAAAAATTGACTGTAAATAGAACTTACATAGTATTTTTTCTAAAATAATCTATAACCTATTATTATTAAAATAAAAATTGCGGCCCCTAAAATTTGGAGTCCTAAAGCGCCTGCCTTTTTTCTAACACTGTCGAGCCACCCCTGATTCCATTATCTATTAAAAACTCACACTTTTTCAGGGACAACATTTTATTGAAAAGATTATCAAATGAATCACTTCTTATGGGCACTAAAAAATGAACCCAATATCTCTGCCAAGAGGATATTTAAAAAGAAATACTTAAAAGTTTAAAGTTGATGGGAGATAAAGCTCAAGCTCTTTGGAAGTCTACAATGTTTAGTATAAGGCCCAAAACTGTGTTTATTCTATGGATCCAATTAATAGTAAATTACTAGCAAAAAATAGGCTCCAAAATGAGGAATAAAGTTCAATCTTGGATGTATTGTATACCATTGGGATGAAGAGACTAGGCATCATATTTATGTGCTGTGTGAGTTTGCTATGCAGGTTTGGACAAAGGTGTTGTACTGGATGCAGAGACAAAACCTTCAGCATGCTAACCGGGAAGATCATGTTCAGTGGGACTCAAAAGGGAAATCAAGACAGAAGTCTTCAAAATAGTTTATACTAATGCAACCTATTCACTATGGACGAAAAGCAGCACTTTTTCTAATGCTAGCCTATCAGTTAGGCCCCTAATACAAGCATGGTTGTTGTAAATAGTTAATATAAGGTTAGGGGTGACAATTGAACGGGTTTGGTCAAATTTGAACGGGTTATAATGGGTCAAGAAACTAAATGAGTTAAGACCCAACTTAACCCAAATTTACTTGGGTCAAAGTGGGTTGAGTCAAAATGGGTGAGTAACGCGTTATAGAGCGGGTCAAAGACCCAACCCGAGGCAATTTTTATAAAGTTTTACGTATTTTATTTGTTCTTTTTTCAATATTTTAGTACTTAATTAAATTATATTTTCCTTATTATGCCGATATAAAACATATCAAATTGAAAAAAAGTGTTTTGAAAATATTTTAACAAGATTTCTCTCGAATTAATGCCGGTTGCATATCAACCCAATTTTAAATGGGTCAAAATGGGTTGGGTTGAGCTAATAATTGGACAGGTTGTTAACTCGTCCAAACTTCAACGGGTTGGGTCGAATTAGGCGGATTAAACTTAATTTTGCCACACCTACATAAGGTCAAGTTTGTTAGCCTTGAGTTAGAGGGGGTTGAGATTTTCTAATAGACTAAGCTGACTGAGTTGGACAACTATTTTGTAATGTTCTCACCGACTAATAAAGCAAGTTAGTTACCAAAAAACGAGATTGATCTGAGGAATAAAGAGAAATATTGGAACCTGAATTCTTGCTGATCTATTGCGAATTTGAAGATTCCATAGAGAAATTGTAGAATGAAGAATACTGAAAATGCTAAGAGAAAAGAAGAACAAAAAGGAGAATAGAAAATAGAGTCGAACATAACAAATAAGTACATCAATAGAAACAGAACAAGAGATAGAAATAGAGTATAATCAACATTCATAATTGATACGATGCAATAAAAAATGACATTTATTTCTCACTACAAAATAAAATGAAGAAGAATATATATCTAAACAAGTACAAAAGAGCTTTTTTCAATCATCACCCAATTAGTATCATCAAAGTCATCCTCCTTTTCTGAGGTTTCCATAGCTGCATCTTGTGGATGTTGTGCAAGGGAAGACACATCAATGATACCGAGGGGAGATCTTCTCTTGACCGTCTCACATTAACATCGAGTATTCTTTTTGATTGACCAATTTCATCATTAGTTTATTTCCAAAATGCTTCTTTAATATTAGGACAATTTTTTTCCTCCAAATTATACAAATCACTAAAACTAATATTTCTTGCATAATAAACATCTTTCTCAATTAGGTCTTTCATATAAAAAACCTGATGCACTTGAGATGTTAGTACAAAAGGATCATTTGTGCTGCATTTTTTGTTAAAGTATACTCGAGTCAACCCATTTTCATCAACTTCATTATGAAACCAATCACATCTAAATAATATAGCACTAAAATAACCCCAATAATCAATCTCAATGATATCCTGAATAATTCCATAATAGATAACAACTCCATTGACAGGATTTTGATTCCTAGCACTAGAAAAACTATCTGTTGTGGTTGAAAAGTCACTCCATTATTTTGAGTCTTGCATGGAGCATCCCGTGTCTTTGTATGAAATTGGTATCCATTGATGAAATATATAGTATATCTTTTAGCCATAAAATTAGGTCCTTTAGTTAGCCACCTTAAATAATTTGGCACTTCAATATATTTAACTTTTTCTCTAAACCAAGTGCCAAATTCTTTACTATGAATTTGTGCCTTTATCCATGCTTTTCCTCTGCTACGATTGTCAATTAAAGTCTTATGTTCCCTACAAGCATATATAAATTTAATCAATATGTAATTATAAATAAAATTTAAAATACATTATCATAACATATAAATTAAGGTTAAAACAAATAACTATGTTTATCTTACTTGATGAATGTCTCTACTAGTTCATCTCCAGTATTGAACAAAGCATATCGATGTGATTTAAACCACTCATTATGATCCATGTTGAAAGTTTTTCCTTTTTTTTTGTTCTTACTTCAGTTTGGGTGGTATATCTTAGAAAATATATGTGAAAAATCATCTCCATCTGTTTGAATTTGTTCATTATCTTGGGTTTGGTACCTGCTAAATCTTGTCTTCGCACCATCTTGTAAGTATCTCGAACAAAAGGTCAAACACTCTATTATTGTATAACCCTCTACTATTGCTCCTTCTGGATTTTTTCGATTCTGAACAAGCTCTTAAAATCATACATGTTTCTTTCAGTAGAATATATCAAATGCAAATGAGTGAGACCACCAAGCTTAATTTCATGTACTAAATGAATAGGCAAATGTGTCATTATATCAAAAAAAGATGGAGAAAAAATCTTTTCAAGGTTGCATTCTATACCTATGATTTTATCCTTCAGCTTATCAGGATCCCTTCTTTTTATAACCTTACTACATGTAGCTCTAAAATGATTTCCAAGCCTAATCAAAGCCATAGACACATTTTTGGGTAACACTTTTCTGACTGCAACCTGGAGCAAGTAATGCAATATGAAATGAACATCATTGCTTTTGTATCCAGATACTTTCATCTCTTTAATTTGAACATGATATGATATATTAGAAGCACACCATTTTGGTAATTTTATATTTTTTAAAACTGTGCAAAATAACCTTTTCTCCTCTGGTTTCATAAAAAACAAGTTTTAGCAAGATAAATGTTTCCACTATCACAATCTTCTTTTGGTGAAGCTCTTTGTGTATCCCCTTCTTGTGAAAGTCATAGCGAGAATTTACATGATCTTTTGACTTTCCAAATATATCCAATAAAGTCCCAAGCAAACTATCACACATATTTTTTTCTATGTGCATTACATCAAAATTGTGCCTTAATTTATTGGTTTCCCAATATGACAATTCAAAAAATATGGACTTCTTTTTCCATGGGCCATCATTCTTTCGTTTTCTTTTCTTTAGGACCTTTACAAAAATATTATTGAATTCACACAGATCATTAAGCACTTGTACACCTAATAAGGGAGTAAGTGCAACTTTATGCTCCTTTTTACCATCAAATGACTTTTTATCTCTTCTAAATGGATGTTCAGGAGGTAAAAGTGCTCGATGACCCATGTAACACATCTTACGACTATGCTTAAGATATTGGGAATGTGTATTATAATTATAAGTGGGGCATGCTCATCTCCCCTTAGTGCTCCATCTGAAAAGCATTGCTATTGCAAGAAAATCACTAATTTTGTTCACAATAAAGCTGCATGCATGACAAATGTTTGGTTGGTTTCAACATCATATGTTTCTAGTCTACTTCCCATAGTTCCTTCAACTCTGCAACCAAATGATTGTAAGTACACATCTACATCATTTCCAGGAGATGATAGACCTGGAATAATCATAGATAATATCATATACTCTGGCTTCATGCAAATACATGATGATAAATATAATTTATTAACATAACCGGCCATGTGCTATGGGAGATACTCATTATTTGAAATGGACTGAAATCATCGCTTGAAAGTCCCAATCTAACATTACGATCATCTTTAGCGAAGGTAGGATGCAAAGAATCAAAATCCCTCCAAGCTTCTCCATCACCAAGATGTCTTAAATTTCCATCATTGGATCATTCAGTAGCATGCCATCTCATAGCTATAGATGTTTCAGAACAAATGAATATCCTCTGAAGCCTAGACTTTAAAGAAAAGTACCTTAAAACCTTCACTGGAATTTTTAGTGACCTTATTAGTTAAGTCATCACGATCATTCTTCCATCTAGAAGATCCACATACTGAGCAATTATCTACATTTACATTTTCATTCCAAAATAACATGCAATCATTAATGCATGCATGAATTTTTTCATAATGAAGACCCAAATCTTTTATCACCTGTTTTGCCTTATAGAAAGACTTGGGTATCTGAGCAAAAGAAAAATGTCTCTTTTCTCAATTCTATCAAGTCTGAAAAGGCTACATGAGTCAACTTGTGAAAGCATTTAAACAAGTACAATTAGATTGTGAAGCTTAACTATGAAAAATTCTAAAAGTCAACTTAGAAAAATTTTTATACCCCGGATACAACTCATATTTCCCTTCCTCCACCAATTTAAAAAATGCTTTTGCATGAAGATGGTCCCTCTCTTATTCCTTCATCCCTCAAAATCATCTGCAATATGCCTAAAAGTGTCTTGAAGTAGTTTGTCAATATCATCATGCTTGCCGAAAGTTTCATCATCATTGGTAACCCTTCTCCATGGAAAATTCATTTGGTGTATGCATGAACAAATCAAGTGATCCTCCACCACATTTCGACAATGCCAATAACGATTAAAACACTTCTTACAAGGGCATAATATTTCATTTCCTTGAGAAGCACGTTGAAATGCCTTATTAAGAAAATCATTAACTCCATTAATATAGTCATCGATGGATCTCGAAGATCCATCCAACTTTCATTCCCACACTGAATATCCTACATGACATGAGAAAAGTGTTAAATAAAAAATTCATGAGTACATATAATATCAAGAGAACTTAACCTTTTAAGGTTTCAATATATTCTTTTATCTTTTTGTTTCAAGAAAATTTACAATAGTAAATGATTTGATTTAGGTCATAAGGTAATTGAAATTAGTTACATAATCTATATCTGATAGAAAATAAGATAAACAAATGCTAGTTATATAGTTATTTTATGAACAAAAGAAACATGAAAAACTATAGTCAGAAAACAAAACTTGACAAATTTAATTCCATAATTTATTCCATAATACATTACAGGGTATTGACTTAATGCATCAAAGACGAATTATCAGGATGGAAGTAAAAGCCATTCGCTAAAATGGTAGAAAATGTCCTTGATGAGATTATTTTAAATCATTAACCAAATAACAATACTATAGATGAGGCTACAAAGATTAATGTTGCAGTTAAACATCAAAAGTTCTCTGTGCAATGATGACGACGAGAAGACTCAACCACATTTCTTTGGACATTCTAACTAAATATAGCAGTGAGGAGTATTGGATAAAAATGGATTGGAGTGCAGGTAATTCAGAGGGAGCTGAACAACAATGTACAGTAGATTAGCAAGAGGCAATTTGAGAAGTAAAAAGTTTCATAAAAATAAGGTGTAATGATATATACCACACATGAAAACGAGAAAAATGAAATTTTTTCAACACATACTAGTTTTGTTTTTCGACATATACTGTAAAAAAGTAAAAGAGAGAACAAGAGTAGTAAATATCAACACCCTAAATTCAATAAAATAAAGTTTTCACTAATTATTTTGTTTGGATTCAATATGAGTTGATAAAAAGTTTTCTCCGGTTAACATATCATCAATGGTATTAGCCATAGAAATCAACATCCTGAAGTTATCTGCCAAAATAATTTCTTCCATAAATGTTAAATGTCTACAGAATTGTTCATTACAAGTATACCTTGTATTTTTTCTTTATCCTCTAAACTTAGACTAGTAGCTGAAATGTTGGGTAGTACAAAAAAATTGAATTGATATTCTAACAAGAGAGATTACTTTGCGATCAATTTGAATATGGATTCTTGATTTATTATGTGCAAAATTGAATGAGGCTCTCCATAATAACAAAAATATAAAAAGAAGAGTGAAATATCTTTATTAACCATTTCATTACATCCTTGAATGCTAGTCACCCACATTCCGACTCTCTCAACTACTAGTATATCATAACAACAGTTCTTATTTTCATTCAGTGAACCACTTTTTAGAAATTTTCATCCACATTAGTTGAACATCAAACATGATAGTGTTAAGAGATGTAAAATTTAGCAATCATTGAGAAATTAAGCAGTATAACATCTTCTATCATTTCAAAAGCCATGAACGAATGGATGGGAAATATCAGAAGCAAAAGTAATCATGGAATGTTTGTATTCCAATATTCTACCTTATCTAGCAAGCTTTGGATTGTCTACAAATAATTTGTAAGAACAACAAATCTTGCCCGATAATTTGTCACATAAATAAGAAAATCGCATCATTGAAACTACACATTTTATTTTTTTAAACTTTAACAGGACTGAATAACATCACTCAATCATTCTACTTAAACTACCTAAAAAAATTGCAATACATTATACGTATAGAACAAAGGACTTATCAACCTCATACAAAATTGTATTCATCACTGCAATAAATGATAATCATATATTGATGAAAGTATGGGAGGTAACAAATGAGACAACGGAATATCCTGAAAGGCTACATAAGGTTTCAACTGCAAACTTATTGAACAGATCTCATGTAAAATCATATGTTAAAAGAATAATACATATTACAAACAATTATAAATGGATACATTACCAAGTGACGAAGCATATGCGTAGTATCGGAATGTCAAAGTATGCTTCCAACCAACAATGAATTTCAGTGACATCCTAAGAATGTCTATATATCTGTATAACATATCAAGAGTGAACTCAAGAATTTAATTAAAATATTAATCACAAGTCAGATGAATGAACTTATTTTACTCATCGTCTTCTGGCCTTCCACCACTATATCACCATCAGAATGCATCTAAAGAAGGTCTAAATTAAGACTCACTAAATTAAATCAATTAAAACACGAATACTCCAAATAAAGAGATGAAACATTCAGTTACTTAAGTTTCAACTCAAACTTGTAAGCTGTTAGAGATCTCCTTCAAGTATTAAACTTAAAAAAATCAATTACTTAGGAACCCTACAATTAGAGATCTCCTTCAAGTATTAATTCATAACTACAATTACTTACCTTTGCCTTCAAGGTTTAGAGCCTCCTTAGGAACCCTAAAAGCCTCTTTTGGTTGCTTTACAAAGTCAAGGGAAATTGCAAGAAATCTCAGAGCGCAATCTGATTTTTGTTTTGGTCAAGTTGAAAATGACTTGTGGGAGCTGTTTTGAGGCCTTTATAAAGGGCCTCTTGGCCGACTTAATCTTGACCTTTTGACCACCTTTTACCACATATTAATATACTAGTTATCCAGCAGCTTGCCCCTTATACTTGGGCCTAAATGGGTCTCCAAGTTGATGGGCTTGTGCTGCTCATTTTTCAACTCTCTTCACTTAGTTTGGGCCCAATTAGCCAAGTGGGTTCTGATGTACTTGGGTCCTTTTAATATCCTTCTTGGGCTGAAAATATAGTCCATTTATGATGCTAAAACATGGGCTAAAGTTATACCTTTAACACAGAATTTATTCAGAATTGGACTTGGACCAATGCGATGTCGAGCCTCATCTCCGTTTAGCTAGCAAATTTAAGCTAAGTAGGTGACTCACCTGCTAGCTTCCTAAGTCCTATAAGCACCTCAATTCTCTCACTTCGTTTAAGGTAGTGATCTCCCCAATTCGACACAAAATATATATACACTCGACCCTCTTAAGCGTTAGACACACACATCCCTCTATGACATGAGATTCGAGCACTTTTAAAAATTAACACTAATTTGACCAAACCATGTCATATTTCATTTGTGTAGTACTAGTATTATATGGTGTAGGGTGTTACATCCTCCCCCCTTAGGAACATTCATCCTCAAATATTAACACAATTGAATAGATTAACCAAGTTTAAATCTTTACTTACATAAACGTTTGATAACACATTAAGTATTCAATCACATGTACCTATTAGTGTCCTAATTTTGCATGCTAGACTTTCTCTTTAGCTTCAAATAAGTAAGGGTACTTTGATTTCATCGCGTCCTCGACCTCCTATGTGAGATCTCTTGTAACATATATATCCTCGATAGGAGTGATACGAGATGGATTACCTATACATTTTTAAAGCATTGAGACATGAAAAACAGGATGAACCATTGAAAGCTCTTGGGGTAGCTCTAGTTTGTATGCAACTTGCCCGAACCTCTTAATAATTTGATATGGTCCTATGTAACGTGGGCTCAGTTTTCCTTTCTTACCAAATCACATAACCCCTTTCATTGGAGACACTTTTAAAAATACCTAATCCCCTATTGAGAATTCCAGTCCTCTTCTCCTAGCATCCGCATATGATTTTTGATGACTTTAGGCTGTTTCTAGCCACTGCTGTATTACCTTAACTTTTTCCATGGCTTGTATTAGATCTGGCCCAAGCAAGGTAGTTTCGCCCACTTCAAACCATCCAATTGGCAACCTACATTTCCTCCCATACAAAGCTTCGTAAGGTGCCATATTGATACTTGCGTGGTAGCTATTGTTATAGGGAAACTCAATAAGTGGCAAATGGTCCACCCAACTACCTTTAAAGTCTAATATACAAGATCGCAACATATCTTTGAATGTCTAAATGGTGCATTCTGCTTGACCGTCTGTATGGGGATGGAATGCTTTGCTTAAATTCACTTATGTCCCTAAACTCCTTTGGAAGGACTTCCAAAACATTGCAATGAATTGAGCTCCTCGGTCAGATATAATGGAGATTGGGACTCTATGTAGCCTGATTATCTCTTTAAGGTATAGCTTAGCATATTCTTTAGACGTATAATTACTCCTGACCAGTAAAAAGTGTGCTGAGTTTGTGAATCTATCAACTATTACCCATATGGAGTCAAACTTCTGAGATGAGAGAGGCAAGCCGATAACAAAATCTATGTTGATCATATCCCACTTCCATGTTGGAAGCTTTATACACTGCATATAACCTCCTGGCTTTTGGTGTTCTACTTTCACTTGTTGGCAATTTGGATATTGAGCCACAAATTCTGCAAGGTCCTTTTTCATGCCTCCCCACCAAAACATTCCCTTCAAGTCATGGTACATCTTAGTTGATCTTGGGTGGATGGAATATCGGGAATGATGGGCTTCTTCCATTATCCTCTTTCTTAATCCGTTAACATTAGGTACACATAATCTATTTTGGTAGTAAAGTACTCCATTTTGTGTAAAGTCAAAGCCCTTTATCATACCCTGACTTACCTTTTCCTTAAGTTGTCGTAGAACAGGATCCTCAAATTATTTTTCTTTCACCTCCATTACCAATGAAGATGCTACTTCACTATGTACAATAATCCCTTCCTCTGGAGTTTTAAGAAGGCGAACTCCTAAATTGGCTAGCTGACATAGATCCTTAGCCACTCCTTGACTTAACATAGCTTGATCACCAGTATTTATGATTGCCCTACGATTCAGATCATCGGCTACCACATTTGCCTTCCCCAGATAGCATAGTATATCAATGTCGTAATCCTTTATTATCTCTAGCCATCTTTGCTGTCATAAATTTAGGTCCTTCTGCTTAAAGATGTATTGCAGGCTCTTATGATCAGTATATATGTTAACATGAACCCCATACAAATAGCAGCGCCATATTTTCAAAGCAAATACAACTGCTGCTAGCTCAAGATCATGAGTTGAGTAGTTTTTCTTATGTGGTCGTAGCTGTCTAGATGTATAAGCAATTACCCTACCTTGTTGTGTCAGTACACACCATAATCCAACTCCTGAAGTATCGCAATATACTGCATATCCCTCGGTGCCTTCTGGAAGTACTAGCATAGGTGCAGAAGTTAGCTTATTTTTTAGTTCCTGGAAGCTTCTTTCACATGCATCATTTAATTGGAACTTGGTTTCCTTATGTGTCAACTTTGTTAGAGGTGCAAAAATAGAAGAAAAACATTCAACAAACCTCCAGTAATAACCTGCCAAGCCTAGGAAGCTCATAATTTCCGTGGGTGTTGTTGGTATTGGCCAATCTTTTACAACATATATCTTTTGTAAATCAACCTTAATTCCCTCATCAGACACAATATGACCCAAGAATGCCACTGATTTTAGCCAAAATTCACATTTAGAAAACTTGGCATACAACTGTCGATCATGTAGAACTTGTAATACTTGTTGTAAGTGATTTGCGTGGTCCTCTTCTAATCTTGAATATACCAAAATGTCATCTATGAATACTATCACGAACACATCTAAGAATGGATTAAATATCCTGTTCATTAGATCCATAAAAACTGCTAGTGCATTCGTTAGCCCAAATGATATAACAAGAAATTCAAAGTGACTATAGCGTGTTCTGAAAGCTGTCTTGGGTATATCTTCCTCCTTCACTCTCACTTGGTGATACCCTAATCTCAAATTAATTTTTGAAAAGAATTTGGTACCCTGTCAAATAAATCATCAATCCTGGGGAGGGGGTATTTATTCTTAATTATCACCCTATTCAATTATCGATAATCAATACACATTCTCAAGGTGCCATCCTTTTTGCGTACAAATAAAACAGGTGCACCCCAAGGGGACACACTATGTCTTACAAAACCCTTCTCCAATAAGTCTTTTAACTGCTCTTTTAATTCACGCAATTCTACCAGGGCCACTCTATATGGAGGAATGGAAATAGGTTGAGTGCCTGGAAGTAAGTTAATACCAAAATCTATTTCTCATTCTGGAGGTAAGCCTGGGAGTTCTTCAGGGAACACATCAACGAATTCATTCACTACTGGAACTGAATGAAGAGTTGGTGATTTTGCCTCCATATCCTTCACTCTAACTAAATGACATATATACCCTTTGGATATCATTTTTCTGGCCTTAAAATAAGAGATAAACTTCGCCTTTGGTGCTCTAACATTGCCTTCCCATTCCAGAACTGCCTCATTTTGAAAGTAGAAGTACATTCTCTTAGTTCGGCAATCCACAATGGCATAGTAAGAAGCTAACCAATCCATACCCATTATAACATTAAATTCCACCATTTCTAGCTCAATAAGGTTAGCTAATGTGTCACAATCACCAATAATTACTACACAGTCATAATAAACAATCTAGCCATAATAGATTCACCGGTTAGTGTAGACATTTCAAATGGTTTGTTTAATAATTTGGGTGTTCTCTTAAGCTTCCCAACAACTAGTGGAGAGATGTATGATAGTGTAGAACCAGGGTCAATTGATGCATACATTACGTGAAAAAATGGACAATGTACCTATGACCACATTGGGTGAAGCATCCAAATTCTGCTGACTACCTAGAGCATAAGTATGATTCTGGACTCTGCTAGAGCTAGATGCCCCTCTAGCACGTCTACCATGACCCATAGGTGCCTGTTGACCCCTGCCTGATGAAGGAGTTGATGATGATAATGCAACAACTAATGTAGTAGATTGTGCTATACCACCTATAGGTCTCCTCGGGCAATCTCTCATCATGTGCCCTGGCGCACCACATGTCACGCCCAAAGTCCTGTTAGGGTGGAATGGCAACCATTACTAGTAAGGCCCGGGAGAACCAACTTGTATCTATGCGCTTTTTATACATATTATAAGGTGCTTATACATTTGATATGCCCTTAAAAAATTAAATAGTGATAACTAGCCAAAAGGAAATGTATATGACTAGGCCGTTGGGGCCATGGTTGTTAAAGTACGAGACATGACGACACTTTAATTTACATAGTCTACAAAGACTCTAGATAAGGAAAGGTATTTGGTAAGGGTCAAGATAGGACCCGCCTCGACTAACTATACAATACAAACATATAAGCTTTAGACCCAAACAAAGCCCTGAAGTAACCTAGAGCTTGGTATCAGCAATGGATGTCCTGTACTCCTACTGGGGAGATCTACTAGCACTTATACCTATAGCATGAAATTCAGGTCCCCCGTAAGGGACATCAGTATGAGATAATGTACTGAATATGTAAGGCAAGAACTACTGTATATGAAGTAACAACTCAAATGAAACTATGCATCGGTGCAAGATAAGAGACCACCTTTGGTTATACTTTGGGATCATGTACATTATGTTCTTTATCTTATTTTACCTTTACTGTATAATCTGTGCACAACATGTAATACAAATGAATAGCTAATCAGTGGTAAAACTGTATCGAGATCATCCCTAGATAGGTTCTTCCTTAACCCCTCAGGCTACCACCCGTGATAGGATCATCCCTGGCCAGGTGATTCTTCCACCCCTCGGGCTACCATCCATCAATAAATAATATACTTTATCTTCCAATTACCTTTGAGATGATTCTTTTGGTGGTCACAATATTGGAGCTGTAGGACTGTAGATGTAACATGTGACATGTAGATAATCATACAAGACAATATAATAATGAAAAGAGTACATTACATAAATAATGAAATGCGTATGAAATGAAATAACTCGTGAACTTTATTTGGAAAAAAGAACCCATGTAACTTGGTATCCATGTATGTATGCAGATTTGAAGGTGACTATTTATGGGAGCATATGAATAGGTCAAAGTGTGGAGACACGATTAATAGTTGTATCAGAGTTGGCAAGTGCCGTTATATGCCAAGGAGGGATCTATACTTCATGCCAAAAAATATGGAATCAAGTAGCCTTACATACCTCATTGTATAACCTCGTTACTACCTCGAGATAACCTTCCTTTCCTCCAAATATTTATCTACAACATAGTAAGTGATAAAACTAGCATTAATAGCCAATAGATACACCTTGGCAGCCCAATCACATAAAAAAATAACACACGGGCAGCAAGCGAGTATTTATAAACCCGAGCATATTCTTTCAACCTTTCCGCCCCTAATCATATTTTCTAATACCCATTATCATATACAC
>JAOTQJ010026737.1:0-14535 GCA_025642045.1 Solanum sejunctum | reverse complement strand
ACCCTCCATGCATTATTGATGGGCACGCAATTGATTGCCAAAGAAATTTGCCGCAATTACAGGGCCTTTACACATTCTTTTTAATTAAACTTTATCACCTTTCAAGCTCACCCTCTTTCCCCACTTAATACTTGCTAAATCCAATTCTCCACTTTCTCAAGCCCTGGAATCTCGTTTTCAGAAGAATACTTTGTTCGTTTCAATTTATGTAATATAGTTTGATTTAACATATAGTTTTGTTCAACAATAGTTATTTATTATTGACTTAATTAACAAATAATAAATGATACGAGTAATTTTATCAAATGACTATTTGAATATAATAAATACAATATATCGAAAATGTAATAGAAAAAAGGTTATAATTAGTAATAAGGTAAATTAGGGACTAAGTATAAAATTTTTGATTTATTAAGTGACCAAGTATTATTGAACATAGGGGTGACAATTAGGCGAATTGGGTCAAATTTGAATGAGTTATAATAGATTAAGATACCAAATGGGTAAAGACCCAACCCAACCCAAATTTGCTTGGGTTAAAATAAGTTATAGAGCGGATCAAGATCCAACCTGACCCAATTTTTACTAAGTTTTACTTATTTTATTTGTTCTTTTTCAGTATTTTAGAACTTAATTAAATTATATTTTTCTTTATTATGGCTATTTAAAATATATCAAGTTGAAAATAATTAAAAGTGTTTTGAAAATATTTTAACAAGATTTCTCTCTAATTAATTCAAATTGGATATCAAACCAATTTTAAATGATTGAAATGAGTTGGGTTGAGATGAGTTGAGTTAATAATTGGGTGGGTTCAAACTTCAACAGGTTGGGTCGGATTGGGCTTAATTTTACCATCCTTAGTTGAATATTTATTTGGGAAAACTAAGTTTATACCCTTTAAAGCAAACTATTTACATTCATGTACCCCTTTACATTTTGTACCACCATACTATTAAAATTTTGCCCTCCTAATATTAAAATCTGCATTGACGTCATGTTGACGTCAGCACTTGTTTGTATGATATACGAATGAGGTATACATATACCAATAGGGTATATATATACCAGCAAGGTATCGTAGATGATTAAGCTCAATCCTATATGATACTGATATGGTATAAATATACCGACATAATATATAAAAAATAAATTTTCTACTAATTTAGAGTTTAATAATTTTTTTTATTTATTTCTTATTTATTTTTTAAAAAAAATCTTATGTATCAATTGGATATCAATATACGCCAGAGTATCATAAAAGACTGAACTCATTCTATATAATACCGATATGGTATATATATATACTGTCAGAGTATATTTCATAGTATTTATGTTGATGTCAGCATGATGTCAATACGTGAAATAAAAAGGAGTAAGTGGGTAGAAAGGTAAATAGTTTGAGTAATAGGTCCATTAAGGATATTTAATTTAGATTGAATCTATTAAGAGTAAATAATTTCAAATTAGGTCTATTTTCTATATTTTTTTCTATTTAATTTTTATACTGTGGACAAGTAAAGATGAACGGAGCAAATAGTTAAAAAGATTTTAAAAAAAACTTTTAAACTTATAATCTAAAATAAATAAAATATTTTTATGCCTCTAAATCATTTCATTAAGAATAAAATAAGTATTTTAAAATTAAAATGTTACAAATATAAAAATGTGACATTATTTTATAGAAAAATAGAGTGGTATAAATCGAGTCAAGAGGGAGTATTTTTTTTTTTTTTAGAATCCCTCCGTCTACAATAAATTATTTCTAGACCTTTCGAATTTTATTTAAGACAAGTGATTTTTTTTTAAATGAAGAAGGTAATAATTTCTTCTTCGTCAAATTTATCCTTTATCTAAATTCTTTTTCGATATTTTCCTGAGTGGATGAGGTTAATCTACTCAAGACCTTCTTGATGTTATTAAGTAATTTTTTTTAACAAATATATTGAACCTACAAAATCCACTTATTATGAAAGAGAAAAAATTATTGTTTATTCAAAATAGTTGAATAGACAAGCATTGAAGATCTAAAACTCATACAGTTGAAACAAACAAAATAAACTTTGAATGATGTATCAAATGAATTATCCTTCCGCATACATCATGGAAAAATATTAGCATAAACTTTGTTATTCGATCCTTTAATTTTTATTTGTATAGATTAGTCATAACTTTCTTTATAAGAGTACTAGTATCATCTCCGTTTTAATCAATTTCAGAAAGAATAATCATTTAATTTTTAAATTTTATTTTCTAAGTCTGCATTATTATTGTATAGTACACCTGAACAAACAAGTGATTTTATTTTGGTTAAACCCTTTCATTAATTTCATTCAACAACCTCTACCTCAAAAAAGTCATCTCATAAGTGTTGTATTTCGATGATGTACAATTGTCTCAGTTTATAGATGAAAGAGGATATTGACATGAAAAAGAAATAAATAATTAGTAAGAAAAATATCAAAACCCACAAATAAGTAAAATAATAATATATATTAAGAGGAAGATACGTTTTACACAAGGACATGATATTGATGAGGAGGATTTGTAGAATAGCAATACGGAATATTCCTAATGCACCCCCTTAAGATAGTGGACTATTGAAAACATCAATTCTGAACAAAAATAAAAAATTGTTCAAAGTCATGGCGGGAGAGAGACTTTGTTAGTAAGTCAACAAGTTGATCCTTTAATTTGTTGAAATGTGAGTAACTTGAATTTGCTCCTGTAAAACTATAAATAAAACAAAATGCTATTCAATGTTCAAGCGTTTCATTCATGAATGGAAGACTGAATTTGTAGAAAGGTAATTCTCGCATACATTTTCACAATGGATAAGTGAGAAATTCTTTAAGGAGATTTTGAATCCAACATAATTCAAAAACAATAGAAATGATTTATATATTCGCAATTCCAATGCATGAGGGAGCTACTATTTGTTGCTTCTTCTAACATTAAGAAATCAAATTTTAATCAAGAAATACAATGTACATATTAATAGACATACGACCATCACTTTTCAGTTTAATTAGAAAAGTCATGTAAAACCAAATGAGAGTCCCTAGAAAATCAATGCCTTTTCGTTCATTATTTTAGCAAGATATATAATAAATTACTCGTTTAAAAGAAACCTAATGATTTCGAGTTGCTCTGTGTGAAAACTGAGCTAGCCGATTGTTAAAAAATTCAATGTCAGGCCATATTATTTTCAAGTATTGGAGACATCCTACAACAGTTTAATAGTGTTTTGAATCACTCAAATACGTACTATTTTTCAAGGAAAAATTATTAATGGTTACAGGCAAAGTAGAAACAAACTTTGTACAATTACTGAAACGTATTTAATAATATTTTTAATGTACTGTCATTTAGATAGATAAGCCTTTTGCAATGTGAGAATCATTGAGGAAATTGGGCATGATCACGAATTATATGAAATAGAATAGAAGTCTAAAGTCTCGATCATATACACAAGGGATGAATGAAACATTATCTTTTAAAGCATGAGCATTAGGAATGAAATAGATACTATTCAATCATGATTTATTCTCATTGAAATATTGCCATGCAAGATGGGTCATATGAAATAAGACACAATAAGCTCGAATACATCATACACCAAGTGCATGAAACATGATACGATCATCCATTATGATCACAAGTGGATATATATAGGAATTAGAGCAAAATAAATCATAGAATGAATTAAATGTATATTTTGACTAAGCACAGATGTGACGTAATATGATTTTATTAGATATTAAGGGCATATCATAAGACATGAGTTCATAGTAAAGTTGGGATAGTTACTTAAATCATTTTCTTTTTGTTCAAGGAACAAAGCATGAACATGAATTTGCATAGAGTGCTTGTACTTTAGACATAGATATGATATAAAAATGTACGACACGAGTCGAGTATCATCTTAATTTAAGTACAACGCGTACATTAGGACATGAGTGGATCATTATCTCATCATTACTTTAGAGCCCATCGTTATTTGAATCTTAAATTTTGTCTTGGTTCTTTACCATATCATCTCCTTTTTTGAAAAGAAGATGTTGTCCAGTAAGGCACACGATGCTACTCTTGATGTAGGTGAAATGCTCAATTTTAGGCGAAAGATCTGTGTTCTCTGAGTGTATATAATTTAGAGGGTTTTGTCAGAGGTTCATAGTTTACAATATTTCATTCATTTAGGTGTGACCAAGATGTATTGAGATTCGAAGTGCCTCTATTAGTAGTCTGATATAAAGAAAGGTAGAGGAATTTATATCCATATGTCAACACTATCAACAAGCAATATATGAGCACTAAAGGCCAACAAGTTTACTTCAGAACATATCCATTTCTGAATGGAAGTGGAAGCGAGTAACTATGAATTTCGTGGTTGGTCTTCCTAAGATGTTAGAAAAGTATGAATCCATTTAGATTGTGATTGACAAGCTAACAAAATCAACCTACTCTATTCTGATTAGAGCGAATTATAACACTCAGTAATTGGCAAAGATTTATATGAAAGAGATAGTAAGACTCCATAGGTTGCCCCTTTCTATCACCTCAGACTATGGTACATATTTTACTTTTAAGTTTTGGAATAAGTTACATAAGAAGTTGGACACTCAACTCATTTTTAGCACAACTTTTTACTGATAGACTGATAGGTACTTAGAGAGAATGATTTAAGTGTTGGAAGACATGTTGAGGCCACATGTAATTGATTTTGGAGACAACTAGGACAAGTTCCTATCTTTGTGAGTTCTCCTACAATAATAGCTAACACTCTAGCATTGACATGATACCATTTGAAGCACTTTATAGAAGGAGATATAGATCACCCATAGGATAGTTCGTGGCTGTAGATGTGAAATCTATAGGGGTTGATATGATAAAGAAAGGTCAAGATAAGAGAAGTGGTAACCAAGCTAAGCTCCTAACAGTCCAGAGTCAACCATAATAATATGCAAATTGCAAGATATATGATATGACATTTTGGGTTGGTCAGCAGGTTTTTCTAAAGGTGTCATGAGATTTGGTAAGAAAGAAAAGCTTAGCCCTTATTATATTATCCCATTCGAGATTCTAGATTTGTGTAGGGCAAGTGGCTTATAGGTTCGCTCCATCACCTAGCTTGTCTAGAGTCCATCTAGTATTTCATGTGTCCATACTGAAGAAGTACCATGGAGATGAAGATTATATCATCAAGTAGGACACAGTGTTACTAGATAAGAATCTTCAATATGAGGAAAAATCGATTGATGTATGAAATACGAGGATCAAGGAGATTAAGTCAATGAAAGTTTAATGAAATTATCATTCAATTAAGAAATTCACTTAAAAAACTAAGAAGGATATATGAGATAAATATCCTTAATTTTCAATGATTCAGGTACTACTTTACTCATGCCTTAGCAGCTAGTTTTTCTACGTTGATCATTCGGGGGTGAGATGGATAAATTGGTGTATATCATAAGGACTTGTCTTCGTCATTATAGGTAGATCAAGGGGGGAGGGGGGGGGGAGGAAGTTGGTCCAATAATCTCCTGAGTAGTAACTTGAAATTTTTTTTAGCTTAGGCCATACTTGGACTAAACCTAAGGAGTTCGTACGGCTTTATGAAATCAAATTTAGATGAGTAGAATTTTAGATTTGATTTTGGTTAATGGGGTTGATTTTAGAATATCATAATTTGAGGGGTGTGTTATGAAATAAAGTTGTGGGATGCAAATCTCGAGTTTCTATTTTCTTCGAATGTAACATGTCAAATTTTATTTAAGCTTAGATCAAGCCATCCTTCATATGCATATAAGATTGTAATAGATAGTTCTTAACTGAGAATATGTGTTAAAGTTTATTTTTTAGTGTGGGAGTAGATCTGGAGATTAATTAAGGTCACAAAATCCTCTAGCACAAAGTTGAGTTGAAAGCTTCCTTACTAAGTGAGCTTCGTTAAGATTTTATTTGGGTTAATTTCAAATGACCATATCTCCTAGAATAAAAAGAATTAGATGTCTTATGATCTTTCAAATGAAAGATCAATGAATCCTCTTTTTAACATCACCGAGGTGCTTCATTTTGAGTTTAGAATAAAAAGTTATGCCCATTTTAGTGATCTCTGTTAGGCAGTTGCTTTTTCAGGACCAACTTCATGGCCGGTGAAACTCTTCACGGACAGTGAAGCCTTCTTTGAAGAGTTTGTTACACTTCTTTAGAGATCTTTTAATCGCATCATAGGGTTATTTTGGTCCTTGTTTTAAAAATTTAAACCCTATTCTAGGTTCTTTTTTGATATTTTAAAAGAGTATATCATTCAATTAATTAGTTTCACTCTCATTAATTCGAAACCCAAAATTCTTTCACTCTAAAGTTTTCTCCCGAGGATTTTAGCTTCTTCTTCAAGTCAAGTTCCACGACCAAGATCATTCTCCATTGCTAGAAGCTTGTATTTAGGGCTTTGATTTTCAATGAATGTAAGCATTCATTCATGAGCACCTTTCATTCATGGAGCCCAAGGAATTTTCAATTTTTTCTACTAAATTCAAGTATGAACTTTATGGATTTTGACAATTTCTCATTTAACTACATGAATTATATTTTATACTATGATTATTGATCTAATTATGCATGATTAAAATTTAATTACATGATTTCAATGATTTTTACCTAAGTTCTCCTCCACGCTATCTATGGTTCATGAAAGTGATTATGAGTTCTTTCAATAATATTTCAATTGATATTGTTTTTTATGAATTATGCATGAATTGATTCAAAATGGATAATTGAAGGTTTTAGATATAATTCCTCTCAAATTCCATCTTGGGTTCATGAATTTGTATCATTCTGTATGTTGAAAAGATAGAAAATGCGAAAGTTGCTGGAATTTGGTTCTAGACTGATATTACGAGCCCATCTATGACTAGTGATTTGTTCCATCGGTCATAGGCATGCTTCGTGGTTTGGCTCATGATTTTTTGAAAATTTTGATCACTAGAAATCAATTTATAAAGGCACTTTATAAGTTGTACTTATAAGAACTACGACTCGTAGATGGGTGTCTTAGATAGGGCCTCGAGAAGTTGAAACTTTGATAAGTACTAGAAGGAATCTACGAGGGGTAAGTATGACCCAAAAAGAAAATTAACGAGTCATAGAAAGAGTTTCATAATTGGAGATTCAGAGACTGTTTTTAGAATCACAATTTCAATAGGATGAAACCACAATCTATGAGTTGTACTCCAATCTATGACTCGTAGATTAGACTCGTAAATAGGTTTGGCAGGAAATTATTGAAGAAGTTTTTGGACATTTCTTACCCGTTTAATTCCTAAACTACATCATTTTGATCCTAGTAACTACCCTAACCGCCTCAGTCCTAATATAAATATCGTCAAACCTTTTCAAACTCATTCACTCTCAAATTCACTTCAAAATTCTAAGTCTTTCTCTCTCAAAGGATTTTCACGATTGAAGCATAGGGTTTCAAGATTTTTTCAAGGATTTCAAGATCAATTCATCTATATTTCTAAGGTTTCTCTATTGTGGTATGTAGGGTTTTATCCATGGACCTATTCCACGCATAGAGCCCAAATCAAACTCTTATTTTCCCTCAATTTCAAGCATGAACTTTATGGTTTTCATGACTTCTATTCAAATTCTTGAATTATGTTTATTATATGATTAATATACTCCATTATGCATGAATTATTATCACGACCTAGTCTCAATCATGATGACACCTATTTGATCCCATTTATAGGTAAGCCAATTATCCAAACCTCAGGGTACCTCTCCTAACATTCTAGTCATAACCATAGCCTATATAATACTATAAACAAGCACAATCAACCTAGAACCTGGAAGTTAACTGTATAATAAATGATCATTAACTAGAAGGAGACTGTAAAACATCCCGGGCTGTTAAGAATCCTCAAGGTCTCTTGAACGCTCACAAACCCCCAACTCAGTAATAATGGCTAGTACCTAGACCTTTACCATGGGAAGAAGCAAAAGGATAGGGTGAATACCCTAAAAAGGCACCCAATAGGCATCATCGAACGACTGAGTGAAATAGTTAACATATATAAAGCTCAAACATAGACAATTGTGGCAAAGTAGCAAATTGAACTCAGATTAGGGCATAAACATGGTTGGAAACCCTCAAACCACAATTGAAAAAACCAAGGGGATGAACGATGATAAGCTGAACCAATCCAAGTGATAAACATCAATACTGACTAGTGAAGACTGCATAGGCCCATACTATAACTGTCCCCAACTTAGATGTAGTGTTGTATACGGGTGAAAGGCCATAATATCTATGCATGTATGCCAACTGGGACCCCATAAGCCTAGAAGGTACACCCCCACATAATATGATCAATCAAATCACAATAGAACCCCGCTCCCAATATCACATAATCAAAGGTCAACTGTACGTAGGTGTAAGGCCTTACGACCTAAGCCTAAATGGCCCTTGAGCCCTCATAATCTCAAAGGGTACACCCTTGTATAAAATTAGGGTGTGCATAGATGTGTAGATCCATAGGTAATCAATCGAGTCCTCGATCTTCTAGGAACCAATACCACACGGGGCCTCGAACCCCTAATCATCTGACCTGGCCTCTAGTCAGGTAGTCAGTCAAGGCCAAATGGTTCAAGAATAACATAATGGTAGGATGTATCCCCTACGGGAGAAAGAATCCCCCTAACATGATTAACGAAAATGCATAGCAGTGGGATATATCCCTTGTGGGATAAAGAATACCCCTAGAATAATCAGTAGGGTCTCCGACCTGAAGCAATCAGTGTGTCACACCTCTCTGAACAACTAGTAGTGTCTCAAACCTAGAATATAATGAATGGCCCCCCCATATAACTATCAACAGGTGCTCGATCCTTAGAATCAACATCCGCCACCCTACATCACAGTCATGGTCACTGAACTTGGATATCAGGGGCGTGACTCTAAGGCCCCAGACACTCAGACATGACCGTTGAATCTCAAATAGTGATAGGGAGTGTCATCTAGGACTCGAGGTATCACAACAAGCACTCACTCAACCAATCTATTCAAATTCAAAACTCCAAAGTCATATTGTATCCAGACTGAACGTAGGTGATGATAACCATATAGTGCCCAAAGTGAATATAGGTGGCAACACTCTCAACCTAGGTATCCCACAGTTTCAATCCAACCCACACAACCGTGACCATCACCACTTTCAGATACAACAGATACCCCAACATCAGATATAAAACCAGTGCACAACAACTATCAACAATACTTCATAGTGTATATATAATCACAAATCATTGTAGAGTTATGCCTAACTAAACCAAGTATATCATAACCTCATCAGCTCCAAGTGCCTAAAGTAAACATAGGCACTGATAGTCGTAACATAGGTATCCCATATAATCATAGCCCCATAGGGTCATATCTATACTAGAATCAAGCTACAACACAATATATATTCCTTAAACAGCTTCATAGCCAGCATATCTCAGTAGTATCAGGCTACACACTCCTACAGATAATAGTTAAGGTAGAACACATGCTTATCCCACGGCATTAGACCATAGTCAGCCCTTACTAAGCCCTTTTCTCATATAAAGAAACTCATAAGGCAACATCGGTGTAACCTAAGCTAAGGTCCAAGATCCTAGACCATTAGAGGCATGTCACTTACCCAGAATCATATTGCAGCCCAACAACCATGTGCTAACCCACTGAAAATGTATCCTTTTCAAATAAGGTTCCATTCCCTAGGACTAACCCATGTAGCTAGTGTCTATTCAAAGATAGCCTAGGAAGCTCTTAGGTTATAACCTAAAGCTCGCTAATAGGGTCATACTCCCATCTCTAACCTGTAAGTGGCTCAGTAGCAATGCATTCGATATCACAAGTCACAAGGCTCTTTCAAGAGTACAGCTATAACCGTTCCCAGAACTGGTGTGCTTTATCGATCATTACCTAGTAGCACAAGTATATAATAGATAACAACAGTAAACATGATCATATAAATCATATAGCAACACAAAAATAATGTTTAATTACAAAATTCTACCATAAGTACTTAGAACATATATAGATACTAGATTCAGTGCATAGGGTAGTATGTAATCACTTGTTAGCTTCATTGTCATGCCCTAGAAGGGTACCCTTGGCGTGGCTAGTGCTTAAAGAACCATTATTCCCTAAGAGAACTACCTAGCCTCATTATCACATTGACTCAACAATAGAAGAAATTACTCAAATAGAATAAAAAACATCATCAAGATAAACATAACTCTACTAACTCATAGTTTCCAATGAATAAGTTTGGAAATACAAAATACTCAACAAATTCTCTATTCAATGTCTATAAAGCCTTTACTCAATAGTCTGGATGGACCATGATAGGCCATGGGTGCCTAAATCAAAGAAAGAAAATACTAGATCAAACTAGAAGATAAAAGGGCTTCTCCGGAAGGTGAGGAAGGCTCACCAACTCTCAGGAATATACTGATCCAGACCTTAACGATGCATGGGCTGAAGTCCTCTATCACCTATATCTACATCATGAAATGATGCAGGTCTAAATGGACATCTATACGTGGAAGATATTGGTATGCGAAATAGCTCTAGAAAGTAAAACTCAACGCACTCATCTCGACTCAACAACTCATTCTCAACTCTGTACATGCAAGTTTTAAAGTAAAAATCATGATTTTAAATCAAACTAAGTAGAAGTAGACTCAGTTTAAAAGTATCATGCTAATCAGTGTTGCTTACAAGTTTTTCTTAATCAGCATCCAATCCCATCACCTTTAGTTTGGTGATGCACAATGAAGGCAACGTCATTGTCATGCCCATCCTAAACTTTCTACGGTAAAGGATGACCAACTCTCATGGATCTATAGTAAATGTCCAACTTTTGGGACATGAATCGCCAGAACATGTTGTACAACTATCCTACGCTAGTGACGTAGTTCTATGGGTTAGAGTAGTTATTTACTCACTTCTAGCTTAGTGCTCGATACTCCTCTCAAGACTAAAATATGCTCAACTCATCAATCAACTCAATCTTTAATGCTCAGCCAATCAAGTCAAATGTCAACCTCATTAAGTTATATCATCTCAACTCATCTCAACTTCTCATCAACTTAGTTAATTAATGAGGACAGTCAGACTCAACTCAAGCTCAAACAATCATTCAAACTCACTCACTTAGACTTATCATGCAATGCAAGCAAGCATACAAAATAGTGTATGTGATTAAATATGACATGATTTCCATGCTCGACAATGCTTAAGTTATTCAACTCAAATAATCAACTCAAAACTTCAACTAAGTCCATGCATAAAGTTTCATAGAATTATGCAATTTAGGGTTCATGCTATCAAGTATAAAACTTCACTTCAATTTCATATCCATAATTATGCAATGCAGTAAGTAACTCATACATTATTAGGAGAATTTATAATAAATGTAGGAATTTCTGTATTAGGATAATATTATTTCCCAAATCTGAACCTTTTTCCTCAATTTGGACTCAAATGGATGAAAGGTCTGTGTGAACGGATGTAGTTCCATACTTCAGTAATCCTTACATACCTGGGAATAAAAGAAACACTCAAACTTCAGTCGATCCTCATGTTAGAATTAGGAACTCTCGCTCTTCTACCTTCTCGGGTGTTCTCAAGACCTTAGCATGAAGAATAGTGAAAAATACACAGGGTTTTGTTTCAAGACAAATTAAATCCAAAATATCCAAGGGTTTAATTAAAAGGGACAAGAATAGATAAAAATAACCCTCTTAAAACTCTTGTCTGGGTCTACGAGCCGTAGGCGACCTTTCGTAAACAAGGTGTCCTAAAATTTGATTTACTAGAATTTAGCACGAAACCTCCTCTATGAGCTGTAAAATATTCTATGGGCCATCTGATAACTCATACTCAAGATACTGAACAGTTGATATTTGGACCACCACTTCTTGAAACTAATCTACGGCCGTGGAATACTTTACGGGCCATACATTTTCTCGTATATAGGCCTTAGACTTAAAAATTTCATAAAATCGCTTAGGGGTTTACGAGACCTCTTTTACGGGTCATAGATCTATCTACGAGCTATAGATGGTCCTCATAAATCCCTCTTCAGCAATTTTTTTTCCAGTCTTTTCTCAGCATCCTCTGTGCATCTACTCTAGACTAGGTAGAAGAAATCAGAGGGTATTATATTATCTTCCCCTTGGTATCATGACCCAAGCCTAGGGCCTAGAGGTGACACGGGCAATGAAAACCCGAAGGAACCCCAAACAAGCCTCTTAGCATATCAATCATAGATCCTTGATTGCGGAAGCAAATTAAACAACAATAAGAGATATAATAAAAGCATATTATTAAACACATGGTGGGTTCATGATACTTTTTCAAAATTACGCAATTCAAGAGTGAAATAAGATGAGAAAACTTAATGCAAATGAAACCACCAACATGTAGTAAAATCCTTATGTAGGGTACCTTGAAATCCATCATCAAAACTCATAACAAATCATAGTTTCATATCTCAAAACATGCATAGTCTCAATAGATAAAACCAATTCATGATATAAGCTTGAAATAGATAGTCATGCATAGTCAATCAATATTTCAAAACCCCACAACATAATTTATATTCATAATCCATAATAAGAGATAC
Source organism: Solanum sejunctum (assembly GCA_025642045.1). Taxonomy (NCBI): domain Eukaryota; kingdom Viridiplantae; phylum Streptophyta; class Magnoliopsida; order Solanales; family Solanaceae; genus Solanum; species Solanum sejunctum. The sequence goes on along the minus strand of JAOTQJ010026737.1, from coordinate 1,852 downwards.
CCATAGATGATACAACTTAAAAGTATGTCATTTTCATAAAAAGGAAGATTAGGCTCCATGGGTGGAAGGACCCAATGGATGAAACCCACATATCTCAAACTTGGGTTTTCTTAAGATGAGCTTCAAGAGAACTTAGACCTTGAAATGAATCCTTGAGTTCCAAAGTTAAGTTTGAAATCCTTGAATTTGGAATTATATATTTGGTTAAGTCTTGGAGGAATTTTTGTGAGGGTTTTGAGTGATATAGAGTTGAAAAGTGGCTAAGTATGGGTGATTTCATATTTTAGTGGGTGTAGGGCTATGACCCCAATATCCTTGGGCGCATCGAAAAAATTAAGGAAAAAGTTGTACTAGTCCACAACACGAACCTAATGGGAAGGAGTGTCTTACACTACTCTATGCTCCTGGCACGTCGCGGTCAAAGCGTAGATGTTCTCTGGAAATCGAAAATTGGCAAGAATTATTTTTCACTATGGGTCCTTCAAAATTCAGTTTATACCCATCTCCTACTCAATTTTGCCCTCTGATCAATAATATGAAGTTGAATTTTTAATATCACGCATGAATTTTCAGATATATGGAAATTACAATTATAGGCATTCCGAAGAACATTTTTGGGGCGTTTCAATATCTCTCCCTTGGGAAAATTCATCCTCAAATGTCACAGAAACATGCATAAGATAAGTAATTGAGCCCAACATGAATGAAACAAATGCATTTAAACATCATTTTCAAAAAGTCTCAATATAGAAGTCAAAAATCACCATAAACTTGTTACCATGAACATGAATATATGCAAAATGACATAAGGGCTAAAACTTCAGACTTGAAATCATGTAGGGGACTTAGATTAGTACCTTCGACTTGTGTAGAGTAGAAGAGATATGGGTATCACTTTTTTCATGTCTGCCTCGGTTTTTTCTATGACACTTTCAACTTGTTAATTCCTCCAAAGGACCTTGATGGAAGCTATATCTTTATTTCTCAACTTCTTCACTTGTCTATCCAAAATCTCCACTGGAACCTCTTCATAGGTCAAATTATCTTCTACAATACCCACAATATCTAAGGGTACTATAGTACTTGGTCACCTTTGCACTTTCTTAATATGGACACATAGAAGACCGGATGAACCATATTCATCTCCATAAGCAACTCTAACTCATATGCAACCTCACCCACTCTCCTCAAAACTTTACAAGGACCTACAAACCTTAGGCTTAATATTCCTTTCTTGCCAAATCGGACCGTACCCTTCATGGGTGAGACTTTCAAGTAAACCCAATCACCAACCTTAAACTCAAGATCTCTTCTCCTCACATCGGAGTAAGACTTTTGTCTACTTTGGGCTGCTTTCAGTATCTCCCTTATCAACCTCACCTTCTCCAAGGCCTCCATGATCAAATCTTGACCGAGCAAAGTCATTTCCCCCACTTCAAACCACCCAATCGAGGATCTATAATGCCTACCATATAAAGCTTCAAAAGGAGCCATACCAATGCTTGAGTGGTAGCTATTGTTGTAAGCAAATTCAATAAGTGAAAGATGTTCATCCCAACTATCCTTAAACTCCAAAACACAAGATCTAAGCATATCCTTGAGAGTTTGGATAGTCCTCTTGGATTGACCATCCATTTGAGGATGAAAAGACGTGCTAAGCTTAACCTTGGTACCAAGACCTCTTTGGAAGGACCTCCAAAAGTGAGAAATGAATTGAGCACCACGATCCAAAATGATAAACAAGGGCACCCCATGCAATCTAACCAATCATGAATGTACAACTTGGCATAATCTTTAGTACCATAAGTAGTTTTGACCGGTAGAAAGTGAACCGACTTTGTCATTCTATCCA
>JAOTQJ010026736.1:42310-53149 GCA_025642045.1 Solanum sejunctum | reverse complement strand
AATTCTACAGTCAATTTCTTAAGCGTCAAGTATAGACTTAAATCTTAATATCTTCAATATTCAAAATCTAATGGTGTCCATGTAATACAAATCCCAAATATTAATATAACCACACATACATATATACGCTTGATTATAGTATTAGGTTCAACTAATGGAGAAACAAAAGCACTAGGCCGAAGGTGACGAGGTGGAGAACTAAAGCACTGGGCAAAATAGAGGACAAAAATACATATGTTAATTAATGCAAAAATTATTCCTGAACAGAAAGAGTGTATTACTATTATGATTAAAGGAATGTTAAGGCACTTCTCCACTACGTAACAATACAAATTATTAATATAAAGGAGCATATAGCATTTGTTACTTTCCTATGACAACAAATATCTATATACATATATTCCCCAACTAATTTAAGAATTAAAAAGAGGTCTTTGTGCCCCATAACTGGCACGAACCCCATTGCTTTTGTCCCCATCCATTTTCTCCATATATTCAACACTTCCAAAGTAAGTAAAGGCTAATATATATATATATATATATATATATATATATATACTCTTACATAGAAATCAAGGATTTTGGGCGAACAATTACCTGATGGCACCGCACAATAATTCTTGATGTATCCGTCTTCTTCCAAAACCCTCCTCCGTTTCTTCTCTTTTTTTAAAAAAATTAATTATGTAGAAAAAATTCTACCACTTATTTTAATTAATATGAGATAATATAGATTTTTAAATAAATAACCACTTTAGCCCATAAGTTAAATTAGTTATTTAAAGTTATCCCTCAATTAAATAATAGAAATTATAGAATATAATCAAAATACTCTTTTTAAAATTACCAAGATAATTCTATTAGGAAAACAAGAGGACTAATTCTGAAAATAAATTAACGGGTCATTACAACAATCTCCCTTAACAATATCACACAATCATCTAACTCAAAGAAATCATACTAGGGTACATGTATCGTATCCAGAAAACACTGGCTTAATATTGATACACAGAAAATAGGAGGTATAGAAGAATAAGCTAGCGATAGGTCAAAGTCAGATGTAACTAGCCCAACCCATCTCAAAAATTTTTAAAAGGCTAAAGTATAGAGGCTCAGCTTACCTCACCTCCAAACTTGCATGAATTTTCTTGCGGGCGATGCTACCAAAACCACTCTGTCTCTAATCTCAAGCTTTACAAATCAACGTTCATGGTCAACATAACCCCGAGTGCCAACTTAGAGCTATCTTCAATCTATCTCATGTACCGTGAACCCTAGCTAGGGCATCCTACAACAAGTTTATATCACATGGGCCCAACTCTATAGGCTCAAACAAGCGAACTAGAATACAACTTTGATAACTACATAAATAGGAACAAGTCAATTCGCCCCAGGGCAATATCAAACCCAGTCCATTTGATAGTATTGCTCAATCGTCATATCATAATCCTAAGGAATCATTACACTAAATCCCCCATTAATAAGAGGTGTCACATTCGCCATGTCCACTTTCTCAAATTTTCTAAGGCATGCATTCTCTCCAAAGTCAAGGCAAAGAGGGCTAGGGTTTCAATGGTCTTCATCATATCAGCAAATTCCTTCTTCATAGGCTTACCTAAGGTATGTCAGTTAACTTACCTAAGGCATGTTAATGATGGTTTTCATGATATTTTATGTTATAACATGCCTTTAATATTTTCATGTGACATTTTACTGAGTATTTTCCTATGTTTTAAGTTGACTAGATTTATCTTACGTGCATTGCACGTGTAAGCATAGTCTAATATTTATGTTGTGCTTTGTAGGTTTGTAAATTATACTCCATTGCTCCCGAGTGATTGACTATCATACATGTTTTGTTCCCTAGTTGAGTGGAAGGAATTTATGAACACCTTATTCAAAGATTCTTATTGGTTTGTCCATGAAATTGTCATAACTAACTCATCAAAAATTTACATTTTGTTTACTCTGAGTGTTCCTGGTAGTTGTCTGGTGTTATTTAACTCAATAACATATTAAAAGGATCATTTGCATATGAAACTTTGATGGATGGAAGAAAACTGATAGGCAGTTAGTACATAAGAATATATTGACATATCTAAATTACAAAGTTAAATTGTCACTGTGTTTTACACTTCACTAACTTAGCTTCAACATTGTTAAATCCTTTTCTTACAGAATCTGCATAATAATATTTATGTCTGGGTCTATTATTTGTTGTATGAATATTCATAAATGTGAATGTATGTAAGCTAAGTAACAACCTTCGAATTGGCAAACCATCACTGCTTATGTCAACCAATTACCATCTAGTAACCTTTTCTATGCCTGAATAAAAGGAATCTCATGATATGATAAGTTGTCATTCCTGTTTCCTCATGTAGGAACATATAATAACAGTATTGTCAATCCTATTACATTTTTTAAAATTGTATTGTGAATCCTATTACACAAGGAAGGTTCTTGTCCTGAAATTTGATAGAAATGGAAAAATATTGTAGCAAGCAAATATAATTCTTTATGGAGTTCCTATGTATAAGCCCAGCATCTATTGAGGTATCTTTCTGGAGGAACAAATATGTGAATAATACTATTAGTGGAAATTCATACGTTTTCAACTTAACTTTTTGGTCACTTGATACCTAAAATTGAGGGCAGGTAGGCACTTGTGGTTTTTTCTCCATAAAATATTTCCCACAAAATATTGTGGATTATTTTCAAAATACCAAAAGTAAGAGGATAGATATTAGTGATGTCAATGATTGCATCCTTTTATTGAAGCATATGTAGAAGGTAGAAAATATATGTCACAGCGAGTAAGCATATTTATGGCAGTCACTGTCATATGTATATCACAGTGACATAGTAGAAACATTGTGAAGGTAGGGATGATTGTTGATTTTGTTAAACGACAGTTAATTTGGTAGGGCCATAGAGAATCATATATACTATTATCTCTGTATCAACCTTCACAGGATTGAGAGGCAATTTCTGATTGAATTAGAACTATTGAAAAAGCTGCTTTATACATTTATATCAACTGATTTTAAGCTAATGGCAGGATAAAACCTGTTGCAAGTGATGATAGTTTTTGTCTTAGGTTAGTATCAGATATTATATACGACATTTTAATACGAACACTCAAGAAAGCACAAATATTAGTGGCACAAAAAGTTCAAGAAATTTATTGGCTAGAGGTAGGAGAAGAATATTGAAAGGGAAACCTTGATGTTTAAAGACTTTGAATTAACTTCAATGTCTCACTGATATACGTTTTAGGTTGGAAATGATTATTATATATGAGTTGAACCACTCCATTCTTGTCAAGTACATAAGTTTATTTTCCGAGTAATGCACCAAAAAGGTCTCTCGGGATTACCTACTCTTTCCTAACTTAGTGGGCTTCATCACACAAGAAGGTAAAAGGGAGTCTGCACTTCTTTGCAAAGGCTTGCAGAACAAAGCAAATTAGTTATACTCAAAAGAGGCAGCAACACTATGCAGCCTACATCTTGAGACTGTTAATCAAAGGTGATAGCAATATCCAATAATAACAGAAAAACATGAATAAAGAAGTTCAGATCACAGGAAAACTTAGAGTGTAGCCTGGACATTGTGAAGAAATGAATGCAATCACAAATTCAAATATTATGTTGTGACTGCACTTTGTCAGAAATCCCAACAAATGCTCCTAGAAATATTGTTACCATGTTCACTATGATGCTAATATATAGTGCTATATAGTATTATCCTAGAAATTAGTATTATATATGAATGATGTAGACATCAAAGTACACATAAACACCAACAAATATAGATAAAAGATGTAACATTTTGAGGAATTTTAAAAAAGAACCATCATACCCGTTTAATTTGATCATGATTATTGATAAAAGAATATGGAGCATTGGGGTTGTTGGTTGTTGGAAGGCATTTGTCTCTTCCTCCAAAATGTATAATGATGGTATCATGCGATGCTTTGTTCTTTTCTTTTTGCGAAGCGTCGGCTTCTACTTGAGAGAAGAGGCTTACTTATCTATTGTATTTATTTAGACTATCAATACGTCTTCCTCCTACTCTGTTATTCTTCATGTTTGCCAAAACATAATGTAGAACATTGAAAAGTTTCTTACAGGTTGCAACTCAAGTGGACTAAGGTTTGCTGATGCTTTTATTCATGAGGATATCTCTGTTTTCTTTACAACGATAAAGGTTTTCTTAAACTTTTCATGGTGAGGGAATTACTGGTTTATTGGATATTAAATTTGATTTGGCCCAATTGTTTGGGATTTAATTAATTAGCCCAAAATTTAATTAGTTAGCCCAAATATATTATTAGCCCAATTTCTAGAAGAATTAAAAAATATCTACTAGGTAGTAAAAATCTAGAGAATTCTATATTTCTCTAGCAATGGTTAGGTTGGAAGATTTTTGTGGAGTTTTCTAAAAAACCATTATTAACTATCAAATTAAATAAATTCTAGCCATTGAATGTGGTGACACTATGATAAATAGAGGTGTCATTCACTCATTTTGCATCAAGCAAAAACAAGAAAAACCTTTGAGTAATAAAAATCCTCTTCTCCTCCAAAATCTCTTTAGTTTTCGCCTCCTCTCGAATATCCTCCTCCTAACAAAGTGGTATCAAAGAGAAGAGATCCTTTCGAAGAAATGGCAAGAAGCAGCATGGTTCCTTTTCAAGTCCCGATGCTCAACAAGAGCAACTATGATAACAGAAGCATCAAAATAAAGGCCCTCCTTGGAGCGCAAGATACATGGGAGATAGTAGAGAAAGGCGTCGAGGAGCCACAAGAAGGGGCTACTCTATCACAAGCTCAAAAGGATTGCTTGAAGGATTTAAGGAAGAAAGACAAGAGGGCTTTGTATCTAATCTACTAACGATTAGATGATAACGGTTTTGAGAAGGTTCAGAGGCCAACACAGCCAAAGAAGCATGGGAAAAGCTACGGACCTCTTATAAGGGTGCCAAGCCAGTCAAAAAGTACGTCTCCAAACTTTAAGAGGTGAGTTCGAATTTCTCCATATAAAAGATGCCGAAAGTATCTCCGATTATTTTTCTGCAGTCCTAGCGATAACCAATCAATTAAAAACAAATGGAGAGAAAATAGATGATATATAAATTATGGACAAAATTCTTTGAACTATAGATCCAAAGTTCGATCATATTTCAACAATTATAGAAGAGATAAAGGATTTGGAATCCATGACTATAGAACAACTCATGGGTTCTCTACAAGCATATGAGGAAAAAAAATAAGAAAAAGCAAGGAGTTAGTGACCAACTACTCAAGATGTAGCTCAACTCCAAAGAAGATGGGGGAGAGTGCAACTATGGAAGAGGACCAATAGGATATCGTGATCGAGGACAAGGTCGTGGACGTGGCAGAGGTGGCTTAAGCAATACTAATAGGAATGAAGACAAAAGAGAAGGAGCAATAAGAGGTCGTGGAAGAGGAAACTTTCAGCCAAGATGTGATAAGTCTCAAGTCAAGTGCTACAACTGTCAGAAGTTTGGCCACTATGCTATAAAATGTCGAGCTCCTACAACAAAGGTCTAGGAGAAGGTAAACTATGTAGAAGATAGAGCTCAATAAGTAGGCACTCTGTTGATGACATGCAAAGGCAACAGTCAAGATCAAAAGAATACATGGTATCTTGACTCAGGGGCGATTAACCATATATGTGGAAAGAGAGACATGTTCATGGAAATCAACGAATCAGTGATTGGAAATGTCTCATTTGGAGATGAATCAAAGATACCAATGAAAGGCAAAGGTAAGATCCTTATCTGAATAAAGGATGGAAGCCATCAATTCATCTCTAATGTTTACTATGTCCCCAACATGAAGAATAACATTCAAAGTTGGGGACAACTATTAGAGAAAGGCTATGATATTCACTTGAAAGATAATAATCTCCCATTGAGAAATAATCAAAACAAGGTGATTGCTAAAGTGCCGATGTCAAACAATAGAATGTTCTTGCTAAACATTCAACATGACATCGCAAAGTGTCTCAAGGTGTGCTACAAAGATGAATCCTCGTTGTGGCATCTACGATTCAGACACTTCAACTTTGGTGGTCTTGAATTACTCTCCATGAAGAAGATTGTAAGACGTTTGCCTTTTGTCAGTCAGCCAGATCAAATGTATGAAGGATGCCTACTTGGGAAGCAATGCCGAAAAAGCTTTACTAAAGAATCTTTGACAAGAGCCAACAAGCCCCTCCAGCTCATACACACGGATGTTTGTGGATCATTAAGGCCAACCTCTCTAGGTAAGAGTAAATACTTCCTTCTCTTCATAGATGATTTCTAAAGGAAGATGTGGGTGTATTTCTTAAAGCAAAAATCAGAGGTATTTGGAGTCTTCATGACATTCAAAGCCATGGTGGAGAAAGAATGCAGATGCAAGATCAAGGCCATGAGATCTGATCGAGAAGAAGAGTTCACATCCAAGAAGTTTCAAGAATTCTATGATATAAATAGAATTCAATAGTTCTTAACCGTACCAAAGATCCCAAAACAAAATAGAGTAGCTGAAAGGAAGAATAGAACCATTCTCAACATGGCAAGAAGCCAGCTCAAGAGTAAGAAGATGCCGAAAGAGTTTTGGGTTGAAGCTGTAGCAACAGCTGTATATCTGTCAAACCGTTCACCAACAAGAAGCATGTGGGGAAATATACCACAAGAGGTTTGGAGAGGAAGAAAGCCTAGTATCTCTCATCTAAGAGTGTTTGGATGTATAGCCTATGCACATATACATGACGAGAAGCGATCCAAGCTTGATGATAAGAGTGAGAAGCTCATCTTCATTGGGTATGACTCTAACTCTAAATGCTATAAACTTTATAATCCAAATAATGGAAAGACAATCATTAGCCGAGATGTAGAGTTCGATGAAGAAGAAGAATGGAATTGGGGTCAACATGGTAAAGACTATAACTTTTTTCGATACCCTATGAAAGAAGAAGAGATCAAGCAATCAAGGACTAATCAAGAAGAAGAGGAGACTACCACTCTATCAACTTCACCAATTGCAGGTCCTCATCAAAAACCTTCATCATCTAGAAGCTCAAGCGAGAAGGTTCCAAGATTAAGAAGTTTGGAGGAGATTTATGAGGTAACACAAAATCAAGATAATCTCACTCTGTTTTGCCTCTTTACTTGTTGTGAACGGATAAATTTTCAAGAAGCAGTTCAAAATAAAAAATGGGGAGATGCGATGGATGAGGAAATCTATACAATCATCAGAAACAAAACATGGGAGCCAGCTGAACTTCCAAAAGGACACAAGGCGATTAGCGTAAAGTGGATTTACAAGTCTAAAAAGAACGCCAAAGGAGAAGTTGAAAGATATAAAGCAAGATTGGTAGTCAAAGGATACAGTCAATGAGATGAAATCGATTACGATGAGGTATTTTCTCTGGTTGCTTGTTTAGAAACAATAAGACTAATTATTTCTTTGGCAGACCAAAATAAGTGGACCATACACCAAATGGAAGTAAAGTCGGTATTTTTGAATGGATTTTTTGAATAAGTATACATTGAGCAACCATTAGGATATGAATTCAGGGGACAAGAAGATAAAGTATTGAAGCTGAAGAAGGCACTCTATGAGCTAAAACAAGCACCAAGATCTTGGAATAGCAGCATAGATAATTATTTCCAAAAGAATAGCTTCACCAAATGCTCGCATGAGCATGCACTGTATGTCAAGATCAAATACGGAGATATTTTGATTGTGTGCTTGTATGTGGATGATCTAATCTTCATGAGCAACAATCCAAGAATGTTTTTGAAGAATTTAAAGAAGTGATGAAAAAAGAGTTTGAAATGACCGACATTGGAGTAATGACATACTATCTTGGTATTGAAATCAAACAAACAGAAGAAGGAACTTTCATCACTCAAGAAGGCTATACAAAAGAGATTTTGAAGAAATTCAAGATGGACAATTCAAAGCCTTTTTGCACCCCAATGGAGTGCGGAGTCAAGTTGTCCAAGCATGGTGAAGAAGAAAAGGTGGATCTAACTTTTTTCAAGAGATTAGTTGAAAGTCTATGCTACTTGACATGCACAAGGCCCGATATTCTCTTTGTTGTTGGATATATCAGTCGCAATATGGAAAATCTGATAATCACACAATTGAAGGCTTCAAAGAGTATCATATAGTATATCAAAGGTACGGTGGATTTTGGTTTATTCTATACATCATCATATAATTATAAACTTGTTGGATATAGTGATAGTGATTGGGCCGGAGACATAAATGATCGAAAAAGTACTACCGGATTTGTCTTCTTTATGGGTAATACTGCCTTCACTTGGATGTCAAAGAAGAAACCCATAATCACCCTCTCGACCTATGAAGCTGATTATGTTCCAGCTACATCGTGTGTTTTCCATGCCATCTGGCTCAAGAACTTGCTAAAGGAACTAAATATGCAACAAGATGAGCCAACTAATATTTATACAGATAACAAGTCTGCAATGGCATTGGCGAAGAATCCTGTCTTCCATGATAGAAGCAAATATATCGATACATGGTATCACTACATAAGATAATGTATTACAAGAAAGAAGGTAGAATTAGAGTACATGAAGTCAGAAGAGCAAGCCACGGATATCTTCACCAAACCACTGAAGGCTAAAGACTTCATCAAGATGAGAAGAATGCTTGGGGTTGCAAAATCAAGTTTAAGGGAGGGTGTTGGATATTAAACTTGATTTGGCCCAATTGTTTGGGGTTCAATTAACTAGCCCAAAATTTAATTAGTTAGTGCAAATATATTATTATCCCAATTTCCAGAAGAAGTTAAAATATCTACAAGGTAGTAAAAATCTTGAGAATCCTATATTTCTCTAGCAATGGTTAGTTTGAAAGATTTTTGTGGAGTTTTCTAGAAAACCATTATTAACTATTAGATTAAATAAATCCTAGCCATTGAATGTATAGTGACACTATCATAAATAAGGGTGTCATTATCTCATTTTGTATCAAGTAAAAACAAGAAAACCCTTTGAGTAATAAAAATCCTCTTCTCCTTCAAAATCTCTTTAGTTTTATCCTCCCTCAAATACCCTCCTACCAACATGGATCTCTTCGTAAATAGCTTATTGTTGGTGCGTAGCTACCTAACTTCTTTTTCAAATATATGTTACCAACAGAGAGTTAAGAGCATCTATTAAAAGATCAAGAAAAGGTAAAATAGTTTACGGATTTGAAATCAAAAAGCATAAACTTTTGTTCATATATTAAAGTTTGTCAGCATTGCACGTACCTGTGGAGGCTGGTGGACACCACTGCTTTCTTACAGCAATACTATTATCTGCAAAATATTCAATTGACATGTTACAATACGAAACGTCCTAACTCAGGCTAGTGGAATATCTTCCATTATTATGACCTGGTAATTGAAATTTTCAATCCTGACCATTTTGTAAGAAGGTCAGGGAAATAGTATAACTCTACAAAAAATGGTTGTTAGATGAAGGCTCATGTAAAGTAGGAACATATTCTATACTACTACTCGGAATGAATGGGCGCTTTACATCCAAGTGTTATTTCAGCATAGCATCTTTGCAGTGTCATCATTAATAGCATTCTAGCAGAAGAGTTAAGACAGGAGATTAGTGCACAACAAAAAAATTCTTTGCACAATTGAGTTAATCTCTGAGGTTTTTTTTGATGCAACTAGTGAAACTTTCTTTTTTGTGGAAGTAGAACATCGGTTCGCAGCAGACATATAGTTTGGGGAAATTAATGCGGCAACTCTTTTTTCAAAAGTAATAATAACTAGGAAGTTAGGTTTTTCTATAAAGGGGTATTTTACTAATTTGACATTAGAAATTATGTAGTTGGTTCTTTTATGTTAATATAGATGGTGAAGACTCCAATTATGTTTTTTGAATGAGAAGAGTGGCTATTAATGCATGTCTTATATAAGCATATATCTCCCATCATCATGCATGACTTTTATGGTTTATGAGGTTTTCCTAACTAATGATTTGGCCCACTAAACTTTAGGTCAAACCTTTCATGTTGTATGGTGATAAGTAGGACATAAAACAAAGGTTTTAAGTTGATGATATGTCAAAGATATAATCATGTTAACAATGCCCTAAATGATGCTTATGATGGTCCCCAAGATAAAAGGACGATTATCACTTGGTGTTTCTTAAGTTTTGTGCTACTCTTGAGTTGCTAATTATGATTCGAAGTGTCACTATTTGATCAAGTTTTTGTTAAAAAAAATGAAATGCCCCCCAAAAATGCACCTTGAAAGTTCCCGAAATTGTAATTTTTATATATCTCAAGATTAATATGTGATATCAAAAATCCTACTTCATATTCTTATTCAGGTAGTCAGTTTGAGTAGAAAATGGGTCTAATCCCAATTTATAGCAACTGTATCAAAATATGAAAATCAAAAGTTGGTGAAAAACAATGAAGGTTCGCGCTAAGGGCACGCTATAATTTATTTTTGTGCCTAGATTATTAGTTCGGTCTAAGGCTTTTGGATCTTGGGCCTAAGTGTTCTCATGCATGAAAATAACTACACTTAGCCTTATTTCACCCTCATATCATTCAAAACATTCCCAAATACTCCCTCAAACATTTTGATAATATTTCATCTCGAAATTTCAAGTCCCAAAACTCATTCGGATCTTAAGGTTCTCATTCAAGCTTCAAGTTTGCATCTCCAATCTTCTTCAATGATTCTCCAAAGTCAAGGTTTGTGGGTTTCTTTCATGGGTCCCTTTCACCAATGATACCCAAGCTTCCTTTTCCTTAAGATTGCATGATTTAAAGTTGA
>JAOTQJ010026736.1:0-42210 GCA_025642045.1 Solanum sejunctum | reverse complement strand
TGGGTTTCTTTCATGGGTCCCTTTCACCAATGATACCCAAGCTTCCTTTTCCTTAAGATTGCATGATTTAAAGTTGAATTGCTCATGGGTCCTACTGATTAAGAATTAAGCTGCACACTATGTTGGGGTTTCATGAATGTATGGTTCTTTTAGCATGTTTTGAGTTATGAATCTAAGATCTATTATGAGATTTGATGAAACATTTTGATGTATATTTCTTGATGGTGTTACCAAGTATTTATTGCTGGTTTTACATTTAATTTTCTTGCATGGTCTTACTCTTGAATTGCATAATTTTACACTAGCACTACACACCTGCCAAGTATTTGATAAACTGTCCGATTATGATTTTCTTGAGGAATTGAAGGTCCAATGCATGTCTTTTAAGTTGAATGACTATATGATGATAAAATGAATGTAGGTATATGATATTTTCTCTATAGAGTTGGGAATTGACCAAGCCTCACTCACGGGGTTGTAGGCCCGGGTAACCTCGTTAAGGGATTTGTACCCCGATCGCCTTGCTCAAGAGGTGGTACGCTTATGAAATTATGTCGAGGGTTTTGTACCTTGATAACCATATTGGGGGGTTTATACTCCATCAACCATGTTGGGTATTTTACACCTCATCAATCATGTTGGAGGGTTTGTACCTCATCAACCTATTGAGGGGTTCATACTTCATTTTCCTCTCCAAGAGGATGGTAGGCCTTGTATATTCATTATTAATGATCTCTTATTACATATGTATTATGTTCTATAGAAGCATGATTTTACTTCAAGCATCACTCATACATGCCATATTGCTATGCATTCATCCATTGACTATGTTATGCATTTTATTTATCGTGCTTATCACTTGTTGCGTTATATCCTACATGTTTAGTATATTCAAACATAACACATACTATATGTCTACATGATGTCACCATGTAGGGACCAAAGCCCTACTTGATCATCTTTCCCCACGTGGCTAGTATAATTGTCTCTCAAGCTAGTTGGTTAGTCCTCCATTTCAGGGATAATGCTTATGATCTTATACTATGTTCTAAGACTATCTTTATTTGATATATATTTTGACTATAAGGGTGAGCCCAGTAGCTTGTCATTGTCCCCGCTAAGTATCTAAGTTTTAGAGGTATTGTTGGACATGTTTGTATTATGCTTTGAGCTTCGACTCACTATTGACTCTTGATGTTTATGATGTGAAAATTATCCCTTAGCCCCATTTGCCCTATTTATTATATCTTGTTGTACTTTATTGCTTTCGTGACCAAGGATGTGTAATGGTATGTTAAAAGGCTTGGTTGGGGTCCCTTCAGGTTCCCCATGTGCCATGTCATGTCTAGGTTCTAGGCTTAAGTCATGAAAAACTTTGTATTAGACACTAGGTTTATTAGGTCCTCGGCGTCCAACACACCGCGTCTATTAAAGCGTTATTCATGATTTTGAAGTGTGTCACGACTATGAATAGGAGGCTATGAGGCATTCTGGTATATATTTCACTTCTTCATGATCTATATCATGGGACAGAGTTTAGGTGCCCTAGGGCCTATTGCTAATCCCTGACCATTATATTTTAGGATATGTCTCAAGCTACTCAGGACATCGATATATCAATTGCAGAGGTTTGTAATGATTTGTCGATATTGTCCAAAGCGGTGACAAAATTGATGACTCACCTCAATCAACAAGTGAGTGCTCTCAGGACTTAAGAGAAGGGGCGGTGAGGCCATAATGGCCTATTTTGAAGGAATGTTCCAACATCTCAAAGATAGAGGTGCTGCTATGTGTCAAACAAGTGGTAAAGTGCATAAAGGCCCTTGTTTGAGGGGCATCAATGCTTGCTTCAGTGGGACAAAGAGTGGCATAAGAGTAGGGATTATCCTAGTAAATGCAATAAGAGTAGAGGAGGTAGTGATGGGGTGACTCATTTTGGATGCCCAAAATGTGAGAGGAATCATGGTGGTGCATGTTGGAGGAACATAGGTGTATGATTTGGGTATGGTGAGACGGGCCATAAAATTCTAGAATGTCCACATGATCATGACAAAGGTAAGGTTGGCCGACCACAAGGGTAAGATGGTAATATTGATCAAGTGGCTCAAGGAGGGGATGAGGAGCCTGCCATTGCTACCAGTATGTTGAAATTTTCTTTTAGCTTTGATGTACATGCCTTGATGCGCTCGAGTGCCACTATTTCTTTCATTATTCTTTCTTATTTCTAGTGGGTTGTGAGTGTGCCGCGAGTTGTTATATGAACCGTTGGTGTTTACATTTTGTTGAGTGTATTATTACTAGAAAGTTCATAGAGGTTGTTCTGTGTTCATATTGCATTAGATCTTGCCTTGTGAAATGTTGGGTTGAGGTGGTGGATTTTGATTCCATACATGGGGTGGATTATTTCAGTGAGATGTATATATATCTGCTTTGATTATAGGGTTCATAGAGTTAGATTTCAATTCCCTAATAAATTCATCTTTATGTGAGGGCTTGTAAGGTGGTTGTGTAGGGTTAAATTCGTTTCTTGTCGCAAGGTACAATTGATCTCTAAGGGTTGTATGAGCTAGGAGCACTAAACCTAAGTTATTTCCATCTAGTTGTTTTCAGTGATTGATGAGTTAGTGAATGTCCCTTTCAATATTTTGAATATGGGGTAGTTTCTTTTGGTTTTACTTATGCATCAGTTATGTCTATAGGTCTCGTAAATAGGATCTTTAATCCATACCTTGTTATGTTATGGTGGACTTTAGTGATGAAGTATTGATGTATTTAGAGCTTGTGAACATTTTATAGGTAGTGTTGCAAATCTTGGGTAAAGAGGAGTTGTGTTCTAAGTATGAGAACTTTGAATTTGGTTAAAGAAGGCTAACTTCCTAGGTCTTGTAGTGTTGGGTATCGTATTAAGGTGGATCCTAAAAATACGGACGTGATTAGATATTGGCCTAGACCATTGACCCCATCGGACATTAGAAGTTTCTTGGGATTAGCGGGTTATTTTAGGAGCTTGGTGGATGGGTTTTCTTCTATTGGTTCTCCTTTGACTTAGTTGACCCCAAGTAAGGCTAATTTGAGTGGACAGGTGAGTGTGAGTGGAGTTTCTAAGACCTTGTTGGTTAAGCTTGTGTTTGTGACTATTATGGCTCTACTGGAAGGGTTGGAGGGGTTGTTGTGTATTGTTATGCCTCAAGAATTTGTTGGGGGATGTTTTGATGCTAAATGATATGGTGATATCCTATGCTTCTAAACAACTTAAGATGCTTGAAAAGGATTATGCTACCCATGAATTGAGTTATCCACCATGGTATTTGCTTTGAAAATTTGGTGCCACTATTTGTATGGGGTGCATGTTGATGTGTTCACCGATCATAAGAGTCTGCAATGTGTGTTCTTTTAAAAGATCTTAATTTGAGGAAAGGGAGATAGTTAGAACTTTTTAAGGACTATGATATGAGTATGCATTATTATTCGGATAAGGCTAATATGGTGACAAATACTTTAAGTAGGGTGTCTATGGGTAGCCTAGCTCATGTTGATGATGGTGGTAAAAGGGTGGCTATAAAGGTCCATCGGTTGGCTAAATTGGGGAGTTTGATTGGAAGAGGTTGATAATGGTAGTGGTGGTGGTGTTACGGGCACTTAATCTTCATTGTTTGAGGAGGTGAAAGCTAAGCAAGATCTTGACCCCACTTTGTTAGAATCGGAGGCATTGGTAAAAGATGGTAAGGTAGAGGTTTTCTCCCAAGGGGGAGATGGTACCCTTAGATACCAAAGTAGGTTGTGTATGCCTTGTGTTGATGGCTTTAGGGAAACGATTCTTGATGAGGCTCATGTTTCTTCCTATTCTATTCACCCCAATTCTACTAAGATATATTGAGATTAGAGAGAGGTGTATTGGTGGAGAGGTATGAAGAGAGACGTTCCCAAATTTATATCTGATTATCATAGTTGCAAACAAGTCATAGTCGAACATCAAATATCGAGTGTCCTAACTCAATACATAGAGATTCCTACTTGGAAGTGGGAAGAGATTAATCTGGACTTTTGTGGTTGCTTGCTCAAGACTAGAAAGGGTTTCAATTCCATTTGGGTTGTGGTTGATAGGATGATAAAATCGACTCACTTTCTACCTGTTAAGACTACATATAGGGCTGATGATTATGCAAGATTGTACATTCATGACTTGGTGCGGTTGCATAGGGTTCTTTTGACAATCAAATCGGATTGTGTTGCACAATTCACTTCATATTTTTGGAAGTCCTTCCAAGGAGGTCTTGGAACTAAGGTAAAACTTAGTATGGTCTTTCACCCTCAAATGGAAGACCAAGCTGTAAGAACTATCCAAACACTTGATGACATGTTTAGGTCTTTTGTATTGGAGCTTAAGGGTAGTTGGTATGATCATATTCCATTTATTGAGTTTGCATATAACAATAGCTATCATTCTAGTATTGGTATGACTACTTTTGAGGCTCTCTATGGTAGACGTTGTAGATCACTCATTGAGTGGTTTAAGGTAGGAGAGGTGGCTTTAGTGAGTCCGGATCTGGTCATGGAGGCTCTTGAAAGGGTAAGAATGATAAGAGGAAGGTTAGAAATAGCCCAAGTCATCAAAAATCCTTTGCCGATATGAGAAGCAGAGACCTTTAATTTTAGGTTGGTAATTGGATCTATTTGAAGGTTTCAACCATGAAGTTGTAGTTCATTTTAGTAAGAAGAGTAAGTTAAGACCAAGAAATGAGGGTCCTTATAGAGGTGTTGAGGAGTATTGGTAAGGTTACATACGAATTGGAATTCTCTATAGATAGGGATATTGTTCGCCTGGCTCTGCATGCATCTAGGTTCAGGAGATATGCTATTGACTCAAGTACTATAGAACATTTGAGGTTGTAGGTGTTATACAGTATATGTTGGCTTAGGAGGAGATCCTAGTGGAGATATTTGATGGGTGTATGGGAAGAGTTGACTAATAAGGATGTGCTATTCGTCAAGGAACTTTGGAAGAATCGTCTAATTGGTAGTTTCTCTTGGGAAGCCAAAGCAAGCATAGAGAAGCGATATCCAATCCTTTTTCACTCTATTTAATATTGTGATAATAGGTTGATTCCTCTTCTTTTATAATCCCAAATCTTATGTTTCAGCTCCTATGTTATTTGCATGAATTCTTGATTATATTGATAAAGTGCTTGATAATTTTACACTAATGTTGAGATTTTAAAAATATTGTTTTAAGTATGCTGTTGCACTCGTGTTGGGATGATTTCTTCATGATCAGTCTTCTTATTTACGTTTCTTTGACATCCAAGGACAAATATTCTCAAGGAGGAGATATTGAAATGACCCCAAAAAATGCTCGAAAATGTGCCTCGAAAGTGCCTGAAATCTTAATTTCCATGTATCTCAAGATCCGTGCATGATATCAAAAATCCAACTTCATATTCTTATTCAGGAGTCAAATTGAGTGGTAGATGGATCTAACCCCAATTTTTGAGCAACTGTATGAAATTTGAAAATCTAAAGTTGGCAAAAAAAAATGACAGTTCGCACTACATACACGAAGCGCCAAGGGTGCGTCATAGTGTACTTTTGTGTCCAGTTTTGTTAGTTCAGTCCAAGGCTTATGGGTCTTAGGCCTAAGCGTTTCTATGCGTGAAAGTACCTATACTTAGCCTTATTTCACCCTCATATCTTTCATGACATTCCAAATACTCTCTTAAACACTTAGACGATATTTCATCTCCTAATCTTAAGTTCCATAACTCATATGAATATTAAGGTTCTCATTCAAACTTCAACAGTCATATCCAATCTTCATCAAGGATTCTCCAAAGTCAAGGTATGTGGGTTTCTTTCATGGGTCCCTTTCACCCATGATATCCCAGCTTCCTTTTACTTAAAATTGGATGATTTAAAGTTGAATTACTCATGGGTCCTACTTACTAAGAATTTCACTGCACACTATGTTAGGGTTTCATGAATATATGATTGTTTTAGCATCTTTTGAGCTGTGAGTCTAAGATCTATTATGAGATATGATTAACTGTTTTGATTTATGTTGCTTGAGGGTGTTACGAAGTATCTATTGATGGTTTTCCAGTGAACTTTTAAGCATGATTTCACTCTTGAATTGCATGGTTTTACACTAGCAAAGTACACCCGCCAAGTGTTTGATACAATGTATGGTTGTGATTTTCTGGAGGAATTAAAGGTTCAATGCATGTCTTATGAGTTGACTGACTATATGATGATGAAAGGAATATATATATATGATATTATCTTTATAGTTTTTGAATTGACCAAGCCTCACTCAGGGGGTTGTAGGCCTGGTAACCTCGTTGAGGGACTTGTACATCGACTACCTCGCTTGGGAGGTTGTAGGACCATGCAATTATGTCGATGTGTTTGTACCTCAATAACAATGTTTGAGGGTTTATAGTCTATCAACCATGTTGGGGGGTTTGTACCTCGTCAACCATGTTGGGGGGTTCGTACCTCATCAACCTATTGAGGAGTTCATAGCTCATTCACCTCCAAAAGGCGGTGGTAGGCCTGGGATATTTCATTATTAATTGTCTCTCTTTACGCATGTATTATGTTCTATATAAGCAAGATTTTACGTCAAACATCATTCATACATACCATATTGCTATATGCTCATCCATTGCCTATGTTATCCATTTGTTCATGGTGCTTATCACTTGTTGCGTTGCATCCTATATAATTTGTATAGTCAAATATACTAACACGTAATATTTACTTACATGATGTTACCATGTAGGAACCAGAGCCCCACTTGATCTTTCTTCCCCACATTGCTAGTGATTATCTCTGAATTTAGTTAGTGATTCATCCATTTCGAGGATGATGTTTATAATCTCATACTATGTTCTAAGACTATCTTTCTTTCATGTATATGTTGACTATGAGAGTGAGCCTAGTAGGTTGTCTTGGCTCCCTGCTATGTATCTAAGTTTTGTAGGCGTTGTTGGAGATGTTTGTATTATGCTATGAGCTTTGACTCTCTCTTTACTCATGATGTTTATGATATGAAAATTGTCCCTTACATCGTTTATCCCTATTTACTATATCTTGTTCTACTTTATTGCTTCCACGATTAAAGATATGTACTGATATGTTAAGAGACTTGCTAGGAGTCTCTTAAAGTTCCCCATGCACGTCTAGACTCTAGGCTTGGATCGTGACAAGAATTCTATAGGATGACTTAGCACCAAATAAAGCAATGTGGTGGTCTTTGATAAGCAAAACCTAGAAGCAACCTTTTGTCCCATTTATTTTGTGCCACCATAAGAGTCTATATAGGCTAGGCTAGTGGATATCAATAGGCTAATTATGTTATATGATGATGTATGCTATGTGATGGAGTTCCACCTGGCAGGTGGGTCTCCCCGTGTCAACATAGGGGGTTATGTTGGATTTTATGTAGTACCTCACATGGTCTTTTATGTCAATTATGGTCCATTCCACAAAAGTATGATATTGATATCTTCGTTCCATTATATGTGTTTCATTTGTGAATTTCTCTTACTCATATTGAGCTTTATTCCTTATGCATGCTAAAGCTCATATCTAGGTTGCCTTTAACATTCCATGCATTAAAGTATTTACCTTACAAATGATGACATTATAATTTTATACATGCATTCAACCTTACATACCTAGTACATTTCAAAATTACTAAAGCATACATGATATTACCATGTAGGGAGACACTCCTCCGCTAGCTCGTAGCTAGTTCTTGCAATGCTTTGAGACTAGTACTCTTTTGGTGAGCCTTTAGTTTGGGATCCCACGTATTTTATCTTCTTTCATTTATTTTGCTCGTGATGTATATTTTGGTTTTTGAATCAAAAGCTTTTACTTTCTATGTTCAAGTTTGAAATCTTTTCTATTTGAGGAAAATTATCCGTTTATCTGTTCCTATTTAGCCATGTTCTAGTTGGTATGTTTAAGGATACTATATATGTTTGAGATGTTATTCTTTTCATTCAAACGATATCCCATAGATCCTATCCCATTTATTTTTGCAAAATGAGTAAACTTTTGCCTATGAGTTCTTGTCATACTAAGATGCCTTGGAATGAGGTACTTACAAATGTCTCATTCACCGTATTATGACTAGGCCTTAGGTTGGGGTAGTGATATTTGTACTCTAATCAAGCTTGATTTTATCTCTTTGAAGGACGAATGATCCCAAGGGGGAGATATTGTGATGGATCGTACATGGAAAAGCCTAGAAAATGAAAAGTTTCAGAAAAAGCTAAACTGGGTCTGATCTTACGAGCCCATCTAATGCTCGTAGATTGAATCGTGGATTACAAATATGCTTTGTGGTTGTCCAAGCCTCGGTGAAAATTTTGGAAACTAGAATGTTTATGAGGCCAAAGCACAGATCTTTTTGGGAATACAGTTCATAAAAGAGGCCCTGGATGGAAGTGCTAGGGACCTGACCTGAAAATTTTCTAAGTCTGATAGGCATCTACGAGGGGATTGTATGACCATAAATAGAAGTACAACTCTTGAAGGATGTCTCATAATTGAGGTTTAGATAATAGTTTCCGAAAAAATTTACAAGGGGACAAAACCTTTATGGGTCCTTTAGGATGAAGGATTAATGCATTTAATCCCGAGATAAAAATATAGTTGCCTTAAATTAATATTTGTTGGCAAAATCGGGATAACTTATTCTAAGACTAATATATAATACCGGGATAAGTTATCCCTCTTCTTGGGGGGTATACTAATTTCGGGATAACTCATCCCAGGATAAAAAACATTAATGACAAAGGTACTCTTTTAAATCTTTTTTATATCTCATTTTGAATATCTATGTGTATTTACATTATTTTTAATATAATATATAATAATATTTCACTCCTTATTTTAATGATATTTGTTCATATTTTTCTATTAAAAATTACATTATGCAATATAATTTTCCTTGACCAATTTTTAATATTTTGATTATTCATAATTTTTTTTTAATTTAACAAACTTAAAAATACAAATTCTGTTTTTAAATCAAATAATAATAAAGTTTTAGTTAAAATGCATACCATGCACCCATAAAAATAGTTAAGCTATAGAAGATGAAAAATTTATTTTAAAGATGAATATTGAATAATTAAAGCAAGAAAAGAGAATACATAAAAATAATTAATAAAGTGAAGGGTATTTTTGTAAACAAACAATATTTTCTTAAAATTTATTAAACAAACCAAATGCCAAATAAGAATAATCTTAGCATAACTTCTCCCATCATTACTAATCCCAACATGACTTATCCTATCAGAACTTATTCCATCATAACTTATATTCAAGCCAAACAACCCCTTAAGTATAAGTCGTAGTCCAATCTACGACTCATAGATTGGAGTGATGCATATGTCTGGCAGGATTTTAATGAATTATCTTTTAGTCATTTCTGACTTATTTGACTTTTAAACTATATTGTTTGACCCTTCTGATTGTCCTTAACCGACTTAATTACATTAAATCTATCTCTATTATCTTTCTGTCTCATTCATTCTTCCAATCACCAAAAGTTTTCTCGCCATTCTCTCTAAAAGGACTCTCTCCATTGAAGCTTAGGGTTTTAAGCTTTTGTTCAAGGATTTCAAAGTCTAGTAATCTTAATTTCTAAGGTTTTGTCACTTGAGATGTGTACGGGTTTATTTGTGGAGCCCAATTCAAACTCATTTTTTCTGCAAA
The DNA here is from genome assembly GCA_025642045.1 of Solanum sejunctum. Taxonomy (NCBI): domain Eukaryota; kingdom Viridiplantae; phylum Streptophyta; class Magnoliopsida; order Solanales; family Solanaceae; genus Solanum; species Solanum sejunctum. The sequence goes on along the minus strand of JAOTQJ010026736.1, from coordinate 32,481 downwards.
TTCATGCATGAATTCTTATGGGTTTTCATAATTTCATTCAAAACATTTGGATTATGATTATTACATGATTAATTTACGTAATTATTCATGATTTATGTTGAATTACATGAGTTTCAATTTATTTCAAGTGCTTTCAAATATGTGATTAGTAGGGATTATTGAATTGATATATGTTCCTTAACTAATGATTTAATTTGATTTTAGTTTCATTAATTCGACATGATTTACATTCAATTTCCTTATTTTAACTTTAATTTTCTATGGACCCATATTTTTCCTAGTTTTCAGGTTAAGCTATAATTTTCATGAATATGATTTCAAGAATGTTTGTGATGATGATGATGATGATGATGATGATGATGACGATGACGATGATGAGGGTGATCTAACACTCTAATATTTAAGAAATGATGATAAGATGGGGAGTATACCCACACTCTATGAAAGCATGTAGATACACTATTCTTATGAATTGGTGTATTTTACTTGCAAGCTATAAAAGTATGACTTTGATGACTATCATGATGCCTATATATATTGCATTGATTATGTATTTCGTAGGATTTGACTTAATGCCAAATGAGCTTGAGTGAGGGAAACTCCCCAAGGGTCCCTGTATAAATTCTCATGTCTCGTAACTACTTTTAATTGTGAGGTTATGTTATGTGCCTATATGGTATTATGTTAGTGGATCCACAGTGGATCCACACATATGACACTCATCGAAGTGTGAAGGTCTAGTAAGGTGAGGTATAGTCTACCTTGGCATGTAGGCCACTCCATTTCCATTGTGGAGGCAACATTACAATTTTATGTAATAGTCCGCATGGTTTTGTTGTTGGTTAAGATTATATTCTTACACATATATGTATGCTAGGTTATGAAAAATTTATTTACGACAATTCATGATTTTTAACATCCATGAATCATTCATATCTTGTTCTTATTATATTGCTATGATTATGCATATTATTATTGGGATCATGATGGTTTCTTGATGTATGGAATACCTACATACTTTGTACATTCCACATAATAGTGCATACTCTTTGCCTATATGATCTAACAATGTAAGGTCCGGCGACAAAGAGATTACTCCTTAATTTCATGGCAAGAGTTGGACGCCATACAGTGAAGATTTGATGAGTTTCCATGGTTCAAGGACAAGCCTTACTCATATTTATGTTTTTATAGGTTGATACTTTGATGATTTAATTTTATCTTGAGGGTGAGCTACTCACATGTTCTAGACCCCACCAACATCCATGATATAGAGACATGTTTGGACGATTTGATGTAACTCCCTTTAATGAGGGATTATGAATTTCTATGTTAGTTGGAATTTATGCTATGACTCAGCTTTTTTACTATTATCATTTGCATATACCTTATGTGTGCTTATGATATGAACAAGAGGCTCGGATGGGGCACCTTCGTGTTCAATATTTGTCGTGTCACGACTAAGTCCAAGGTTCTAGTTGTGACAAGGAATGTATTAGAGAGGTGACAGAGACGTATTATAGAGAGGATAGGACATCCAAATATATAAGAGAGGGGTGTATCTGAGAAACAAGTAATGTATCAAAGAGGGGACATAGAGTATCAACGAGAAGAAAGTGATGTATCTAGAAGGAAAATTTTGACAATTTGTTTAATGGTAGGAGATTTTAGAGGTAATGGTAAAATAATATATCCTTGAAAACTACCTTGGTAGAAATATAAGGTAAGACTATGTACAATAGACTCTTAGAGTCAGGTCCTTGTTTAGATCCTATGTACAGGGGGAGAGCTTTAGTGAAATAGACTGACTTTTTTAATGTAAAATATTATGTGTATTTAGGTAATTTCTAAATAAATTCATATTTATTGGACTTAACTAAGTAATCTAATTATATTAATATGCCATATTTATTTGAAATAATATATCTTGAATTTGATATAATCTAGATCATTTAATGAATTTATATCCAATAAAGTTTAAAGATTGCAAATGTCCTTCGCTTCAAGTTTTGTAGATACGTTTTCTCTTTTGAAAACTAGACTTGAGGTATTAATATGATGTTCAATAACAATAATTTTTTATGGATAATTATCCTCATAGCTCAGTGCAAAGAATATATTAAGATTTGATTTAAATAGTTACTTTACAACAATATAATACCAGTGGAATCTCACAAGTGGGGTCTGGAAATGGTAAAATTTAAGTAGATCTTACCAAAATCTCATAGAGGTAAAGAGATTGTTTTCTGGGGACCCTCATCTCAAAAACCCATAAGCAAAAACTAGATATAGAGATTTAAATATTTACTTGAAAAGAAAAAAAAAGAAATCGATGCACATCACATTTAAAGTGATTAAATGTCATGATTCAAGCTAGATCCAAGGTGTGGTAGGGCGACTAGGATTTTTGAATAAACCCCAACCAAGCCTCTTTACACTTCAAGAATACATAAGATAACTAAAGATAGAAAGAATATGGAAGAAATCGCAAAAGGTCTAAAAGTCATAGCATAACAAAGAGAATAGAAAGGATGACATAGACTCTTTACATAATATTTGAAAGCCTCTAAATCATACATGAAACTCTAGGACAGGTTCTACCGAACTCAAAGTCTAAATGAACAAACAGGTAGACTAGTAAAATACGGAACCATAACTTGTCCTCAGAACATGAGAACTCACCAACTTTAACTTGGTATAAAACTTTGGCCACCTGGAGGATGATAATACTAAGAAACCCCTAAATTATAACACAATATAGGCAAGAAAAATATGTTTTGGTATTTTGAATGCACTATGTATGTGATTAATGTAATAAATAATAATTTATGATATACAAATGACCAATGTAAAGAGCATGATAAGGGAATTATTATGATATCAGTAAATCATGGATATGGTCAATGCATCATAATATCATAAGTAAATCCTGAGAGGACATGAGTCATAAATAATCAAACATATGTAATAAGAAATCATAAATGTGTGCAATAGCAATTATAACTGACAATAACGCTATGCAAGATATTACATGGAATCGCAAAGTCTCTCCATGCAATGAAAAAGAGAAATCTTCTTTCCAAGATCGACTCTACCCTACTAAGCGGGTGTTATGAGTATATAATATATGTGAATCTACTAAGTATGTCTTATTGGCAATGATTTTACAATGACATGTCGGTAAAAAACTAGATATTGCTACTAAGGATCTTTTGGATTGAGTCCTCACCTCAATGTCCATTTGGTGCTAAGTCAAAATTCTATAGAATTCTTGTAATAAAAATCATGAAACTTGTCATGCAGGAAGGTAATAAATAACTATCAATCCAATTAATAAGCACTTATTCATGTAATAACTCATTTTCATGTGTTTTATCTAACGTGGCTATAGGCCTTCTATCATTATGAATCATACCTCATTAAAGAGTGTCATTGAGTCTTAATTCACACCATTAATAGCTTGTTTGAAAGGCTTATCAATTAATGATCATAACTTATTGTTAAAAATTTGGATAAAAGCATTGGTTCACTTGTAATCAATATAAAATCATGTAATTGACATGAAATCATGCATAATCACACAGAGTCATTTTGATTTGAATCACAATTGAAGAATTTATAATCAATAGCATGAACCCTAGATCGTGTTGAGGATAGATTGGATGAAAGTACTTGAAATAATATAATTAACAATAATTTATGCATAATTAGATCAAAAATCATAATAGAAGATATAATTTATGCTATTGAATGAGAAATCATCAAAATCATAAATTTCATACTTAAACTTGATTGAAAAAATTGAGAATTCTTTGGAATTCATGGGTGGAAGGTCCCATGAATAAATGCCAATATTCTAGGACCAAAATCCTAGAAGAAACCAGGAATATCAAGGGAGAACTTAGAAATCCTAATATGAGGTTTTCAATGGAGCCTTGTAGGAGAAGAACACTTCAGAGAATTTGGTGTTTTGAGAGATCGAATAGGAATAAGGTGCCTAGGTTTGTAGGGACAAAAAAACAGAGTTGAGAAATTACTAGGGTAAAAAAGGATAAAAATACCCCAAATTAAAATTTATTAAATAAGGATGACACGGATATACAATTCGTAGACACTTCTACAGCACCTTGAAGTCCATCCTAAAAACTAGCCCAAAAGTAGCCTCTCTAAATCTCATTCGTGACTTAATTCTATGGGCCTTTCCTATCTTCTACGTCTTGTAGAAACCCCCTCGTAGATCCCTTCCACACTTAGTCAATATACAAGTTCACAAGATCTAATCTATGAGCTAAGACTATGACTTTTAATTTCCTTTACTGGTTGTTGGATGCTCTTCATAAATTGCCTTATGTTTCTCAAAATGTTCTTAAGTGTCAAGGACTTTTTACAGATCATTTTCATAACTGATATTTAAAAATACAATCCATCCTATTTGATCATATAAAAAGTATTGATGTTTGTTATTTTTTCAACTTTCATGACCATTGTACGACACCCTTCTACGGACCATATTTACTTATATAGAAGAATAGTCTTTGCTTGTAGATTATGCTAATTTTGTAAAAAATAATATAATGTTCGGGTGCCTTCTATAGTACTCATCTATGACTCATAGACATACCATATCTGCAACTTTTCTTTCTTATTTTGACTTTTTAACTTTCCGGATATTATAATCTCTCTTTCTTGAAAACATTCAACCTTGAGCAGGATAAAACATAGCATAAGTAGATTAGAGAAAACATTTAACAATCCAAAATAAATACATATGTGCACTTTGAAATTCAAAAATCATAAAATCTTTGAAACTTGTAAAAAAAACATGGTTTAAAATAAGTTTCATGAGTATGCATGCATATAAGATAACATAAAAAAGCTAAAACATAGGAACTCGTAGGATTCGATCATGAAGACCCAGGAACCTTGGGGTAAAATGAAAACAAAGAGGTAAAGGTAATGCTTCATCATATATACTTCTACTTCCCAAATAACACTTTCAAATGCTTGGTTCCTCCATAATACTTTGATGGATGCCACTTCTTTGTTTCTTATCTTCTGCATTTCCTTGTTCAAGATTTCAACTAGAACCTCTTCATAAGTCAAACTCCCTTTTACACCCACACTCTCTAATGGCATAATAGATCTAGGATCACCAACATATTTCGTCAATAAAGGCACATGAAACACTGGATGGACCAGTAACAATTTTGAAATAGATCTAATTCATAAGTTAAATTGCCAATATGCCTCAAACTTTGACATGTTTTCACATATTGGGGACTAAGATTTCCTTTCTTACCAAATCTCTGAGTGAAATTATCAAGTAGACCCACTCATTAGTGTCAAATTCAAGTTTACCTGCTCCTTGCATATGAATATGACTTTTGTTAACTTTGAGCAACTATAACCTTTCCCACATAAGTCTCACCTTTTTCATAGCCTCAAATACAGCTCGAGTCCTATCAATTCCATTTCAGCTCCTTCAAACCACCCAACCAAATACCTATATCTCCTATCATATAAAGCCTTTAAAAAAGACATTTGGATGATAGCATAGTAATTGTTGTTATAATCAAACTCATTCAACAGTAGATAATCATCTCAATTTTCTTTGAAATCAAGTACATATGCTCTCAACATATTTTTCAATGTTTACATTGTCCTCTTAGCTTACCCATTGGTTTGAGAGTGAAAAATGGTACTTAACATAAGTTTTTACCAAGATCCTTTTGGAAATACTTCTGAAAATGTGAAGTGAATTGAGTATCATGATTTAGGATAATAGATAAAGACACAACATGAAGTTTACTAGCTCCCGAATATATATCCTTACATATTCTTTAGCAAAATAAGAAGTCTTATACAGTAGAAAATGGGTTGATTTGGTAATTTTATCTGCTATTGCCCAAATTAAATTATGTTGTCTATAAGTACAATGATTTTTTTGTTACAAAATCTATATTCACAGCTTCCCATTTTCAAATGGTTATCTTTGTGTCTTAAGATAGGCCTCCCAGCCTTTGATGCTCCACTTTCACTTGTTGACAATTTAGATAATCTTTCACAAACCTAGTTATATCTTTTTTTATTCCATCCCACCAATATACCATCATTAAGTCTCCATACATTTTATTGGATCCTAAATATATAGAATACCAAAAACTATCAACTTCACTCAATATTGTCTCCCTTAGACCATAAAAATCAGGAATACAAAAGCAACATTGGTAACAAAGTACCTTCTCTCCTTCTTGAACAAAACCTTAATATTATTTTTAGCAACTAACTTCTTCAATTCCACTAAGGCAAAGTCCAAGTCTTGATTTTACTTTACATCTGCCACAATATACGATGTCAAAACATTATGGACTAGTACACCACCCTCATTGAGTTTAGTCAACTGAACACCCATATGAGCCAACCTCTACACATCTTCTCCAATTCTTTCTTCTCATCAACATAGGCAACCCTCTTCATGGACAATCGTCTAATTGCATCGACAGCTACATTACCTTTATTTGGATGGTACACTATGCTCATACAATAGAATTTTAATAGCATAAGCCATCTCCATTTCCAATGATTCAAGTCTTTCTTCTTGAATACATAATATAGACTCTTGTGATTAGTGAAATATCAATATGTAGGAGTAGTTTTAGGTGTGCTAAGGGGTTAACAACTTAGATTTGGACTTGTAAGTCCTCAACAAAGTGCGACATCAGTTTTTGAGCAAGTGGTTGAGTTCCTTGATTGGATCGAACATACCTCCATTTTGTCATCTATAAAGTAAGACATGACATAGCGGTTTATTAGTTGATTGACTTTGTTACTCCATCTAGCATCAGAACACTTGATATCAGCTGGGTATACTTTTCCTTAGGTTGTTTTTTTATATGATCTCCATTAATTATGCATGTATTGAGACTTATAGAGGTGGATGTAAGAGTTCCCTTCATCAGCATAGTAGTTATAACATCTCACATTGTGGTAGGTATCATTCTAATAAGGTTTATCCTCACTCTCGACTTACCAAAACCTATAATTGAATTATCTCATATTCCAAGAAGTTTGGTGATATCTTATGGTACTCATGATGTACAAAATTCATAATAGACATCTTAAGGAGCACCTTCCACGGGTTCAGGTTCTAAGGTTCATTCTATGTTAGGCAGGCCACCTTAGTGGGTTTCTTTTAGAAAGAGGTGTTATGCATAAAGTGAGTTGGCAAATATTTTGAGGATTATTTAAAAGTAACTTATTTCAGGTGATAGGCTTGACAAGATCGGGTTTATATGGCCCGAGGACAGTTAGTAAGGGGTGGCTAAAAATTTGGGGCACAATAATAAGTTGGACGAGGTAGTCAGGATGGTCTATCACATCTTGCACATTAATCTTTAGCTCATGTGGATTGTCTTAGTTTTAGTTGTATTGGTTATTGATCTAGAGAATGTCCTCTATACGGGACCATGGCAAAGTCATCTTAGTTATCATAGGCTTTTGGGTTTGTGGCACGTATAGTTAGGCATAGTGTGCCTTAAGCAACACAATTCATGGCATAAATTCTTAGTTTGGGCTACAATGCATTCCACCCTATGCATCTATAGTTCAAATAGAGGATACGTCTCCATATTTTGATCATATTTATGTGAATTCATTCTCATGACCTCTTTTGCTGTAATGTATGGATGTTGGGGTTTTTATGCCTATTGGTACTTTCTTGGCTTTCTATATTCATTAGATATTTTAAGTGGTTATAATGGATCAATATGTGTGTGTTACTAGCGTATTTGAAATTATACACTTTTTTTTAATATTTATAGGTAACTTCCTTTAGTAGTGTATCATGTTGAGCTTGTTGTTATGTTTGATATAGTGGTTGTCACGCCCCGAACCTAGGGTGTAGATGTGAGTGGCAAATCAGGGACCCAAAGGAAACCCAAACAAGCCTCATAGAATATCATTAGACATCCTTGGTTGCAGAAGCAATAAAAATGACAATAAGAGGTAAGCATAAACAAGGTGAATTAGATTTAAGTAAAGAGCTAAACACTTGAATAACATAAATGAGTCAAAGCTCAAATATAATACATACCTTGTCCAACAACACCTCTAGACATAGAACTTATCGGAGGCCAAGACAAATAACCTGGCTCACCCTCATAGCATAAGTATTCAAAAATATACATGATATAGTTTGAGCATAATCATGAAAGGAGATAGATATTGTCCCCATTTATGAAGACTCACCAAAAGCTAACTTGAATAATCTATCTAGCCACGAGGAGAATTAATAGGGGCTCTGATTCCTAGATGGTAACACCATTTAGGCCTACAGAATGCGTTAGTACGTTTAAATGTACTAAGTAAGTAGGGTGCAATGCATGTAACTTATCAAAACCTACATATAGACGTTAGATGACAAGGCACATAATATAGAAAGAGCTAAATATCGAAGAATGTAATATATGAGACGCTATGAAAGTCATGATGCATGAAATTCAAATGATGCCCTTACATATATTGGGTATGTGACCTCAACCGATATAGGTAAGACCAAGCGGGCTATTACTTGGAATTCCAATGAAATTCCCTCATCAGTAAAGAGGTGATCTACTTGCCAAGGGTAGACCATACTTCACCTTATGGGAAATCTCCCTCTTGGTATGAAATAACCTTCCTTATGGGACAACTCCCTCTTCAGATAGGATTTTCACAATTCATAATTCAAATCATTCCTTCTCCTTGTGGGACAACTCCCTTTTCGGTTCGAAAACCTATGCTAGGCACAAAGTTCAAGGAAAGGGAAAGGGCTCTTTGGGATAACGCTAATGCCCCCAGTCCATCGGTACTAAGTCGTCATCCCACAAAAATGAATACACATATATATATATATATATATATGCTTTACAATGATATAGATCATTTCCGAAACCATCTCAATGCATTTTTGGGCTTAAAGGCCAAAATATAATTTCATAGTCTTTATACTCAAGCATAGGAATATCCCATTGGTGCAAACACCTAAATTGCTCAAAGAGCCAAAATCAAATAAATATATATGATCACAATATTGCCATAACCAACATTTTAACAAAACTCATACCATAGAAGATAACTGGATTAACCCATAAGATAATTTCTCAAAATAATACATGTACATGAATGCATATGCTACGGACAATGATAAAATGACATGAGTAATTAGGATTCAATCTAAAATCAATAATATGATATCAAATTCAATAAAAACATAATTAAATCCACATTTAAATTCATAGAGTAATCACCCATGCAGTTAGAAGTCTTAAAGGGGACATGCATACTTGAAATTTCATAAACCCCAAAGAAAATCCTCATGTAATAGTTTAAATCACATTAAAATCATCAAATAAGCACTACCCATGCATAATTAGAATTTTAGGATTCATAATCCTCAAAACCTCGAGTTTAAAGTAAACTAGAAATTCCTTGGATTGCTTAAAAACAATTTTAGGTCTCCTTGATTGAAAGGAAGTCAACGATCAACCCACATACCTTAGACCTTGAGTTCCTTGGAATTGAGTTTGGGAAAAATGGAAGCTTGGAAGTGGGTCTTGTAATCCAAACTTGTTCTTAGGTTTCCTTGAAATTGGATTGGTTAATGGAGGCTCTTGAGAGGATTTGGGAGTGAGATTGAGATGAGAGTACTGAGTTTTATCCTCTGGAACATTGTTTAGGTCTTTTAGGAAGGTTATGATTACATAGGAAGTCAGAAAGTGCCATTAAAATAATTAGAATTTACAAAAATACCATTAGTGAACGGATGAAAAATTTGGCAAAGTGTTTCCCCATGGAAGGTCCCACGGGTTGTGTGGCACTCCAGGGTTCATGTGGAGTGCCTATGACAAGGTACTTACTCTAAAAATTAAAGTTGTAAATCATTTAGAAATAGACGTCTCATCGCGACCACGGAGGCCTCTACGGGTTGTGTGGAGCTTCACAGGCCATGTGGAGGGCTTGTGGCACCATACTTAGTGCAGGAAAGTGTTGCCAAAGCTCTACACCAAGGGTCACATGTTATGCCCCATGCCACCGGTCGTGGTGAGGGGGCGTGGCTTAACACTTGGCAAAACAAACTCCCCCAAATGCACACTTTAACCCTCTTGCTCACCTTCACACCTCACCCCACGACCAGTGGCAAGCCACGTGACCCGTTCCACTTGTCTTAGTCCATGCTTAGGCCAAAAATAGTGTTTCCTACCCTCATATGCCTCACACGACCCATACAAGCCACTATTTTCCATGTAGGTGCCCGTGGGGCTTCACTGCATGGGAGGGTCTCACCCAAATGGTCATAGCTCCTTCATCCGAACTCAAAATGAGGTGAAACCAACTGAATTGAAAGCTAACGCAAAGGGGTTTCATTTGATTTGTTGTGGGCCACCCAATTCTAAATGTGCTAAATGATACGCTTGTTTAAATTTGACGCTTCTATCGATATGTGTGTCAAACTTAGCCAATAGGAATCCTTCTGAACTTGGCTTATCATAGGGGCCCATGACAGCCTTAAGTAACATACATAAACTTTGAATTCTGGCTCCTTACATCATCACCCCTTTTGGAACATTCATCCTCGAATATGGAACAACAAAGCTTGGAAGACTTTACTTAGAACATGAAACCTCCAACCATATGATCAATGCATAGTTTACTAGTTGAAGATCATAAAGTTGTTAAAACTCTTGCCAAAAATGTGTTCAATTCATTTTGAATGTAATGTAAATCATTTCAATGCATATAAAAGTATGTCATGCCATGAGACTCAAGAATTGAAAGGGCCGGGACCATTTGGGAACAGAAAGAACCTAGTGCCTTACGGTTAGGTAAATTGGAAAAGATTGGGATGTCGCCTTTTCATGATTTCTTCGGCTTCTCCGATGGTACTTTCAACTTGTCATTTTCCCCAATGGGTCTTAAGGAATGCTATACCATATTCAATCGACTTTTCCACCCTTTCCATCCAATACAAACACCTGGACCTTCTTCTAAGTCAACTTATCATCCACAACACCCACAACCTCAAACAGTTCTATAGCACTAGAGTCAGCAACACATCCCTTCATCCTAGAAGCATGAAGAATTGGACAAATCATTCCCCTATCCATAGGAAGTTCCCATAGTTATGCAACCTTACCAACCTCCCTCTATATTCCATAAGGACTCAAAAGCCTAAACTTAGTTTTCATCCTTAAACACGCTTAGTCCACTTGGTACCCTAAACCATCATCTCCCCCTTGGGAGACAACCTTCACTCTACCATACTTTCACCCAAAATATCCAACTCTAATAAGGTGGAATCAAGGCCTTACTTAAACTAGACCTCCTTAACTAAAGAAGATCTGGAACCACCTAGAACACTGTACTACCATTCTCAACTTTCCTCAACCTAACTTCTAATCTAACCAACCGATGGATCCCACTAGCCACCTCTTTATCACCATTATCCACATATGCTAGGCTAACTCTAGGCACCCTATTTAGAGAATCAACCATAACATTAGCCTCAAGGGGAAATGTCGCACACTCATATCACAATCCTTAAGGATTTCTAATTAACCACTTTCTTGTTATCCTCAACTCAGACCTATCATATTTAGCAAACAACCTCTCATCTCCCAAGACTTGCAGCACTACCCCTAAGTGATTCACAAACTCTAAATAACTCAATACTCCATTGGTAGAGTCCACCGCACACATGCGAAAATAAGGTTTTAGGACCCTATTTATGAAACCCATAGACACAATCGGTGCATAAGCCCACCAAACAATACTACCAATACTCAAAAATGCTTATTCCTAGTCCGAAAGGACACTTAGGAATATCACCCACCCTCATCCATACTTTGGGAACAAAACGCGAACCTCAAATCAACCTTAGAGAAGTGACTCACCAAATGAAGTTGATCAAATCGATCGACCATCCCTACCTAACATATTAAAAACTTATGGGTCCTACACTTATCCAAAGCATGCTATGCAAGTAGCCAAAACCACCCCAAGACCACCAACACCTCAAACTAAGTCCAACCAAGATCACAAGACAAGACCTAATGCAATATAGACCCGAATCAACACCTATGAACCTCCTAGCAACCATATACTCAACAAAAAGGATATACACCAAAGGTCCACACAATAACTTGGACACATAAGAAGCAACACTAACAACCAAAAAAAATAATAGCAAAGAAGTAGTGTCACACTGGGCATAAAAATGCATGCACATCAAAGCCAAGGAAATTTCAACTTACCGGTAATAGAATCGGGAACCTCATCGCCTCTTTGAGCCAGTTGATCAATATAACCACCTTAATCCAAAGGTAGACCACCTTTACACTTTCTTAGAACAGATGGACAATCATCTAGCTTGTGACCCACTTTACTAAATCCATAACAAGCATTAGTCCTCCTCAAGCATGGGCCATCGTGGTTCTTTCCACACCCTCGACACTTAGGATCAGTCATCCTACTATCACCTCCTTCTAGTTGAGCAAGAGAATAACCACTAGCTTTGCGCCCAAATCTGCCACAACCCAACCAAGCATTAGACTTCTCCAAACATAGACCGCCATGGTCATTCCCACAGTTTTGGTATCTAGGCCATTCCACCCCCTGATCACCTCTTTTACCCATTTTACGCCTATTAAGACAATCTATTATCTTGTGACCCTCCCCTCCACAACTATAACGAGCATTGGTTTTCTTCAAGCGCGGGCTATCGTGGTATCTACCATATTTTGGGCACCTAGTAAAAGGCACCACACCACCCCTATCTCTTCCCTTGGAACTTTGGAAATTACACTCAACATGGGCCTTCTTGGCCTCATTACCTCTCCTCTCAGAACTAGAATTCTCGGGAGCACCCACTTGTAAATTGAGTTGAGTTGCCAATGTTGTCACCACTATGGCCACTACTTATAGAGCATTACAAACCTCCGTATTCGATATATCGCCATCTTTAGTAGCTTGAGACATATCCTAAAATGTAATAGTTAGGGATTAGAAATAAGACCTAGGGGACCTAACTTTATCGCACAACATAAATCATGAAGAGGTCAATGATTTCCTAGAATACCTCATAGTCTCCTATTCATAGTTGTGGTAAACAACACAACCATGAGTAAGACTCTAATCGACGTAGTGTGTTAGACTCGGAGGATCTAAGAACCTAGTGCTCTGATACCATTTTTCTCATGCCCTGAACCTAAGGCCTAGACATGACTGGTGAATGGGGGACTCGTGGTAATCCCAAATAAGCCTCATAGCATATTATTACACATCCTTGGAAGCGAAAGCAAATAAAAGGACAATAAGAGATAAGCATAAACAAGGGGAATTAGGTCTAAGGTAAAGAGTTAAACACTTGAATAGAATAAATGAGTCAAAGCTCAAGCGTAATACATAAGTTGTCCAATAATACCTCTAGACATAGAACTTAGCAGGGGCCAAGGCAAATAATCGGGCTCACCCTCATAGCCATAAGTATTGCAAAATATACAAGATATAGTATGAACATAAGCATAAAAGAAGTTATATATTGTCCTTGAACGTAAGTACTCAACAAAAGCTAACTTGAACAATCCATGTAGCTACGAGGGGAATCAATAGGGGCTCCAATTCCTACATGGTAACATCATTTAGGCATAAAGTATGCGTTAGTATGTTTGAATGTACTAAGTATGTGCAGTGAAATGAATGTAACTTACCAAAACCTGCATATTGACGTTAGATGACAAGGTACATAAGATAGAAAGAGTTGAATATCGAAGAATGTAATATATGAAATGCTATGGAAGTTATGATGGATGATATGCAAACGATGCACTTATATATATTGGGGATATGACATCAGCTGACATAAGTAAGACCAAGCGGGTTATTACAAGGATTTTTGATGAAATCCCCTTATCGGTAAAGAGGTGATCTACTTGCCAAAGGTAGACCATACTTTAGCTTATGGGACAACTCCCTCTTCGTATGAAGTAACATTCCTTATGGGATAACTCCCTCTTCGGATGATAAAATAGTCATCATGTGTCCAAGTTAGCCACATAGTACTCTATTGCTGCATAATCATTTTTCACATTTTCTTGAAACATTTAATGAAAGTGAAGGAGAGTTACAAATTTGGATGTTTTATTTTTTGGAAGGTTGATTTATCTCTACAGTTCATGTAGTATAATTTTTTTAAAAAAACGTTATGTGTATTGACAGTATGTGATGCATGAATAAATCTTTGGCTTTCTAATTAAGTTGCATAAGATTTTTAAAAGAATTATTATGATGCTAAATCACAATTCAAATCATTTCTTCTCCTTATGGGACAACTCTCTCTTCAGTTCGAAAACCTATGATAGGCACATAGTTCAAGAATAAATATACATACATATATATATACATATACTTTATAACTATGTAAATCATTTTCGAAACTATCTCAAAGCATTCTTAGGCTTAAAGGCCAAAATATAATTTCACAGTCTTTACACTCATGCATAGGAATAGACCATTCATGTACAAAATGGTGCAAGCACCCAATATGCTCGAAGAGCCAAAATCAAAGACATATATGTGATCACAATATTGCCATAACAAACATTTTATCAAAACTCATATCGTAGAAAATAATTGGAATTAACCCATAACATAATTTCTCAAAATAATCCATGTATATGAATGCATATGCTATGGACAATGAGAGTATGACATGGGTAATTAGGATTCAATCTACAATCAACAATATAATATGAAATTCAATCAAAAACTTAATTAAATCTATGTTTAGATTCATAGTGTAATCACTCATGCATTTAAAAGTCTTAAAGGGGACATGCATACTTGAAATTTCATAAACCCCAAAGAAAATTCTCATGTAATATCTTAAATCCTATTAAAATAATCAAATAAACACTAACCATGCATAAGTAGAATTTTAGGATTCATAATCTTCAAAACTCTAAATTTGAAGTAAACTAGAAATCCATGAGATTGCTTAAAAATAATTCTGAGTCTCCTTGATTGAAAGGAAGTCAAGTATCAACCCACATACCTTAGACCTTTAGTTCCTTGGAATTGAGTTTGGGAAGAATGGAAGCTTGGAAGTGGGTCTTGGAATCCAAATTTGTTCTTGGGTTTCCTTGAAATTAGAGCTTGATGGAGGCCGGTGAGAAGATTTGGGAGTGTTATTGAGATGAGAGTAGTGATTTTTATCCTTTGGAACATTATTTAGGTCTTTTAGTAAGGTTAAGATAGCTTAAGAAGTCAAAAAGGGTCATTAGAATAATTAGCATTTACGAAAATATCAATAGTGAACGGATGAAAAATTTGGCAAAGTATTGCCCCATGGAAGATCTCATGGGTGTTGTGGCACTTCACTGGTCACTTGGAGTGCTCGTGACAACGTACTTAGTCTAAAATTTAAAGTTGAAAATTGATTGGAAAAACACATCTCGTCGCGACCACGAAGGCCTCCACGGGTCATGTGGAGCTTCACGGCCCGTGTGGGGCGCTCATGGCACCATACCTTATAAAGAAAAGTGTTTCCTAGTCTCCACGCCAAGGGCCACAAGTTGTGACCCATGCCACGGTGTCGTGGTGAGGGTGCATGGCTCAACACTTGGCAAAAGAACTCCCCCAAATGCCCACTTTAACCCTCTTGCTCACCTTCACACATCACCCTACAACCAGTGGCAATCTACATGACCCATGCCACTAGTCTTGGTCTATGCCTTAGGCCGAAAATGTCTTTTCCCATCTTCACATGCCTCACATAACCCGTACAATCCACCACTGGCGGTATAGGTGCCCATGAGGCTTCACTACACAGGAGGGTCTCACCAAAAAGGTCATAGCTCCTTCTTCCAAACTCGAACCAAGGTGACACGAAGTGCATTAAAAATCTAACTCAAAGGGGTTTCATTTGATATATCGTGGGCCACACAATTCCGAATATGCTAAAAAATATGCTTGTTTAAATTTGACCCTTCTATCAGTATTTTTGTCAAACTTAGCCAATGGAAATCTTTTTGAACTTGGCTTGTTGTTGGGGCCCATGATAGCCTTAAATGACATATACTAGCTTCAATATCGTGGGTCCATATAGTGGTAAATTAATTCCTTGGGGTTCTTTGTATATCTTGGTTTCCCTAGATGAGTTTTATTTCTACCTTCCCTATATAGTTCTGTAATGTCCCACAAATTTAAAGTTGAGATAGAGGAGAAATGTTGAAAATTTTATCACTGGATTTAAACCATGGGGCTAAAGTATGGGTCATGGTTTAGTTTAGGATAGTACATAGGAATCATGGATTGGGGATTGGTTTTGGAAGAGAAATAGAATTCTAAAAAGGAAATACAAAAAGAATTATGAGTCGTGTTGTTGTTATAAGTCATAATGTAATATCATAGTTGGTGTTCTACAGATTGGAATTTTATACTATGTATGGAAGGGAACTGTGGTGGATTTTTATTATCTCGTGATCTATTCTAAGATCTAATGATAGTTCATAATTTTTGGGCCTTAAATTGTAGTTTGTGGATCTTAGTCTATGAACAACATTTTACAGGTCTTACTTCCTTTTTTGGCCCGTAAACAGGCATTTTTAGTTTGCTTCAACCAAGTTGATGAAGGGTTTTTTTGGTAAATATTCATCCGTTCTATCCCTAAAAAACTTACATTTAATCCTAGGTGGTCTCTAAAAAAATATGCCAATACTACACCTTTACCCCTCATTGCCAAATCATTCATCTCAAAATATTTTAACTCTCTCTCAAGTTCTTTCTTCCTCAAGTTCATCAAAAGACCAACCTAGGGTTTTAAGTTCTTCACAAATCAAGGTTCCTCTATAGTTCTTCTACCAAGTTATTTTGTTTCACCCATGAGTTCCATTCACTCGTACAGATCAAAAGTATTTTGTATTCCATTCCTTAATTCCACATATCCAATTTTTCATGGGTTTTCATATTATAATTTAAAATGCTTATATTATGAAATTATTGATGTTAGCTAGGCTATGTTATTTTGAAAAAATATTTAATTTAATAGGAAGGATGTTATGTCTTAAATTCCTATATTCTAAAAGCTAGGATTTTAGAGATATTTGATCACTTCCTTAAATTTTGTTCTGAATAAGTGGATTCTACTACCTGTATGCATGAAAAGCTATAAAGTAAGTTGTTTTACTTGAAATTAATGAATCTATTTGAGGTTTTCTTACAAGCCAATTTGGGGGTTATGAAGATTATTATATGGGTTCATTAAATTATCGTATAAATTTATGAATCCTACTACTCACACACTTATAGTTAGTAATTTTCATGATTCCATATCGATTAATGATTTTTCTTTACTTATGGAATTTTAGGTTATGAAGTTGATGTAGGGTTGTGTCATGATCCAAGCCTAGGGCCTAGACGTGACATGATGAATGGAGAACCCAAAGGGACCCCACACAAGTCTCTTAGCATATCATTACAGATCCTTGGTCCTGGAAACAATAGAACAACAAGAGAAAGTAAAAAGGAAATATCAGGCTAAGGGACATTTTTGATACTATAGAAACAAAACAAGACACTAGCACAACATTAACATATCATAATGTTCCAATAACACCTCTAATACATAGATTGGAGCAGGGGCTAAGACAACTTTCTAGGCTCACCCTCATAGTAAAAAGCATACATTTAGATAGTGAGAGTCTTTACAAAATATAAGAACATGAGATATCATTTCCAGAATTGATGACTCATCAAACATGCTTTGAGAAGATAGTACTAGCTATGTGGAGGATGAGGATTATCAAGTGGAGCTCTGATTCCTACATTGTAAGATCATGTAGGCATAGAGTATATGTTAGCATGTTTGAATGTACTAAGTATGTATGATGCAATGCAATAATAGATAGGCAACATAATCAAATGCATAATTGTAAGCAACAGATAGTATATTAACAACATGGCATGCATGATCAATGCTTGAAGCAAAACATGATTATATAACAACATAGTACATGTGTATGAAAAGACCATCATCATAAACAAAGAAAACTTAGTACTTGGAATCTAAGGTAGACCACCCCTTGGTAGTGATTGAGGAATCAACCCCTCAATTGGTTGATAGGCATGACCACCCCCTATTCAAAGTGATTGTGGCATCAACTCCTCCATTGGTTAATGCCATACCAGCCCCATTCGAGGTGATTGAGGTATCAACCCCTTAATTGGTTGATGGTTATCACACCCTACCATCCATGGTGATTGAGGTATCAATCCCTTCATTGGTTGATGGCACACCACCCTCATCTGAGGTAATTGAGGTATCACACCCTAACATCCATGGTGATTGAGGTATCAACCCCTCAATTGGTTGATAGCACACCACCCCTTTTCGAGGTGATTGAGATATTAACCCCTCAATTGGTTATGGTCAACTCAGAGGACTATAGATACTTCATGAAATGGACACATATATACCATCCTTTCATCATCATAATGTCATACAAGTCATAGGTCATGCAATGGATCATCAATAGTTCAAGAAATCTAAATCGGACATTTTATCAAACACTTGGTGAGTATGCAATGCTAGTGTAAAACCATGCAATTCAACAGTGAAATCATGTGAGAAACTTTGATATAAATCTACCCTCCAATACTTAGTAATACTTTTATGCAACATACATTGAAACCCTTCATCAAATCACAAGATAGATCATAGTTTCAAAGCTCAAAACACACTTAAACAGTACCATATTTATGAAAACCCCAACATATTTCATACTCAAATTCATAGTAAGTATGACCCATAAGTAAATCAACAAAGAAACATGAAATTTACATGAATTGGAAGCTCGGGCACTATAGGTAAAAGGACACAATGGTTGAAACCCACATACCTCAATTTTGAAGAATGCCTTTATGAAGATTAGATGAGAACTTAAATCTTGAGTGATTTATTTAAGATCTGGAATGCATTTTGGCACTTGGAATTTGGGTGAAATATTTATCCAAGTGTTTGAGAGAGTATTAGGGAATATATTATTTGGTATGAAGGTCAATTATGGTTAAGTATAAGTGCTTTTACATATGAAAAGACTTAGGTGCAATACCTAAAAGCATTAGTGCGAGAGAAAATAACTGGGCAAAAATAACACTGAGGCACGCCCCATCTGCGTAGCGCTAGGGGCGCGTATTGCTCACTGAATTTGCAACTTTGAAAATTTAGTTTTTGATGCGAACACTCTAAAATCAGGGTTAGATCCCACTCAATTTTCCCTTGATCAAGAATATGAAGTAGGATTTTTTATATCATGCATGGATTTTGAGATATATGAAAATTATGAATTTAAGCACTTTCGAGGCACATTTTTTTTGGAACTTTTTAGGGTCATTTCAATATCTACCCCTTGGGAACATTCATCCCCAAATGTCAAAGAAATGTAGATAAGAAGGATAATCATGAAGAGATTAGCCCCAACAAGAATTCCATAACTCACTTAAGCTTCATTTTCAAAAATCTCGACACAAGTATCCAAATCACCATGAACTTATCAACATCAACGTGAATGCATGAAAATGACATATGTGCTGATATATAATACTTGAAATCACATAAAGGACTTAGAATTAGTACCTTATGCTTGATATACTGTCAAAATACAGCACATTTGATGCCTAAAATAAGCGATTTATTGAGTTCTTAATGTGACTTTTATGGATTTTATATGTTTTTGTGTTGTTCTTGTAGAAAAGTTAGGCTGGCTTGATTTTGGAGGAAAGTTACAAATTTTTGCTAAGCATAGGACATATGCATTTACCTGCGAGTCATAGCCCAGGCTACGAGTCGTAGGGTGTTATCGTAGAAAAAAACAAGGACCAAAAATAAAAAATCTATTAAGTGAAGGTCAACCTTACAAGGCTATCCTACAAGTTGTAAGTCTCACTATGACTCATATAGGTTTACTTGTAGTAGGAAACTGAGAGCCCAAACTTTCTATCAAAAATTGAAGGCTTAGACTATGAGAGGAGCATATAAGTCGTAGCCCAAGCAACGACTTGTACTAGTAGGTCATACCAATTGAGTTTCAGATGCCAAGAACATGATACAAGACCCCGATTTTGATTACAGGTCACCCTACAAGTCGTACCTGTGAAGCGTACCAGCTGGTAACTGTTTTTTCTATATAATTTTAATGGTTAAACTTGTAAAGACTATAAATACCTTAATTTAGGTTTTATTTTGGAATACCAACTTTTAGACATTGAATGTACCTTTGAATATTCTCTCAAGAATATATTAGGGTTCTAGCAATTTTTTTTATTTTTCTCTTGGAAAATACACTTTTGGGATTGCAATTCTTGCTTTGTACTCATTGTCAATCTATCAAGCTAGTGGTTTATAATTTGTGGTATCTTCAGGCTTCATAGTTTAGGGTAAAATTCTCAACTATGTCTATCATTTGCTTTTTTACTGTTTTTTCCTTAGCCATCAGTAGCTAAGCACCCACAACTTGGGGTTGTAGGAACCTTGGATAATTGACTTGAGATGACCTGGGTTTATGCATTTCATTGATTAGGGTTTTGCATGTATTGTCTACTTTCCTTCATTATGAATGTTGTTTGGTGTTGACCAACACCATACCCCGTCTACTATCATGATCCCGACCAAGGTAGTGAGAAATAACAAAAGGGAAGGAGATGACAGAATTTGATTGATGTGTTCTCATCTAATTAATTAAACCTGACAAAGGGGAGGTTGACTAAGACAATAGGTAACATTTAGATGGCACAACATTGTTGACGACCAATCACCATAGTGAAATTCAACCTTTACATTCACATGAGGGCTGAAGAACCTAAGTTACCATCCTGCATACGAATCTCTAATTGTAGTTATGTTATTTAGGTTAATCGAGTCAACAATCTATAAGGAACATAATTTCTAAGTTGTTCCTAAAATTGAGTTTTTTCTCGCATCATTGTATAGTATCTATTAACTTTTTTTTCTCGAATCACAAACCCCTCTTTTAGAGACTTTAGTTATAGATACTTGAAATGATTGGTGGTAAAGTCTTGCAGTCAAACCCTGTATTCTCTGTGGATTCGATGCTAAATCTCAGTTTGGTTAATTACTGACAACAACTACTTTTTTGTTGGATCATGAACATCATCAGATATTATGGCACCGTTGCTGGGGAATATAGGTAGGTTTCAACTTGATTTCACTAATAGTTAGTTCAAGTGTTAATTTTTAGACTGTCTTGTATTTTACTTTTATTTTTGTTGTTTGATTTTAACTGTAGGGTGTACTAGGTTGTATGCCCAAATAGGGAGGAAAGGCAATCTCTTAGCTCTGATCAATTTGGAGATCTATCGACTCTTTAGAAGAATGACTCAAGTGAATTAGGATATCATGGTTGAGGAAGAATGAATATGAATCATGATATAGGAAGAGAGGAGAATCCACCACCAAGGGATAACATGCCACAACTTAGGTATTTCAACGAGAGCACTTATGGATGGAACCAATATCGCTTGAACCCTATAGCTATGGACATTACTGGTGCTATAGTATTGCCTCCACCACTGGCAGACGCTAAATTGTCTATGTCAAATGGATTATTTCAAATGCTCTAAAACCGTGGGTTATTCACAAGTCTACCTTCAGAGGATCCCCACTGTCATCTCCATAATGTGTTTTTTATTTGTAATAGTATTATAGGGACACAAAATCATTCTCTTGATGCTGTTGGTTTGCGGGTGTTTCCATTCTCACTGACTGGGAATGTAGTTGTGTGGTGTCTGAGCTTCCTCTGGGTATAATAACAAATTGGCAGAACTTTAGAGAGTATTTCAAGAAAGATATTTCCCAAGATCTAAGAAGTTAAAGCTCAAGGATCAAATAAACAACTTTGAGCAATTGCCTAGTGATTCTATTAGCACAACATGAGAGAGATTTACCAAATGCTTGAGGATGGTCCCTGATCACAAGATAGTTGAAGATGCCTTGGTGGAGATTTTCTATCGGGCACTTGATAAGAATAGCAAAGCTTGTGCCGACACAATCATGGGAGGCATGTTTCTTGACCAACCTTTTGCATTAATAGTCGCAATGATAAAGCAAGAGGTTAAAACTAATCGAGTGTAGGGTCAATGAGAGAGAGGTGCAATGATGACTTCTCGTGTGATCAACACCAACAACAAGCAAGCAAAGTTCAATGAAGAGATCATAGAGTAACTTACTCAACTTCGCACAAGTATGGACATGTTCTTGAAGCAAAATGAAGCAAGTGTCAATGTCATCACTCACCAACCTCCTAAGGCTCCCACACATGAAGATCCATTCTTTGATGAAGATGCTTGTTTTATGAGTAATTAAGTGGCGGGTTTTTGGAATAACTCAAACTATTAGAGGCAAGGTCCCGGCAATCATGTTCAAAACTATAACCGTGATAGTGCTTATAAAGATAATAGAGGTGGTAACTATGAAATAGAGAGGGTGCCAAATGCTGAATAGGGTAGAATAGATAGTTATAGAAGGTCCGTATATTCCACCCCACAATAGTGATGTCGTGACAAGAACTTTTAGGCTTGAAAAGAATTTTGACAAGTTGTTGAAGAAAGCTAACCACCAAGATAAGACCTTCAAGGGAATGAAAGTGGATATCTCAAGTATTAACCAAAAGATAGAGTCTTACTCAATGGTTATTAAGCAAATAGAACAACAATTTCTGCAAGTTTCTTCACAATTGAACCAACACTGAATGGGAACCTTACCAATCAATACCATTTAAAATCCTAAAAATGAAGGACGTTGCATGGTATTCATGACTCAAAGTGGCAAAAACAACATAGATCCCCCTATGTCGGTGATTGTGAATGAAATTGATGAGAAGGGTCTTGGTTGTGAAGTTGTGGTTGATGGAGAAGGTATAAAGATTGTTGGTATGCAAAAAAAAAAAGGTGCAAAGAAAAAAGTAAGGGAGTACAAAAAATTAAAGTCAATTCAAAGGCCTCCTCCTCCTTTCCCTCAAAGGCTTAAGAAAAAGGAAGAGGAGGGTAAATTCAAACACTTTCTCTTGATGTTGAAGCAACTATACATCAACATTTCCCTTCTAGAAGCTTTAGAGAAAATGCTCTAGTATGCCAAGTATATGAAGGATTTAGTGACAAAGAAATGCACTTTAAGCCAAGAGTTTTCACAGGAGCATCAATAATGTAGTGCGATCATGAAGAAATGCCATGTTCGAAAATGAGAGGATCCCGGTGTATTTACCATCTCTTGCATTATTGGTGATATGGCATTTGCAAGAGCATTTTGTGACTTAAGAGCAAGCGTCAATCTAATACCTCCTGCTGTATTCCAAAAGCTTGGTCTTGGCACTCCTACCCCAATAAGAATGCGACTGCTCATGGCATATCGAACAATAAAAAACCTAGAGGAAATACTTCTTGATGTGGTTGTTAAAGTTGATAAATTAATTTTTCCTATGTATTTCATGATCCATGATTATGAGATTGATTTAGAGGTTCCCATTATTTTGGAAAGACCATTTCTAGTCGTAGGGAGAGCTCTCGTGGATATGAATTTGGGTCAACTTTGGTTTAGGGTCAATGATGCAGAGGTAATGTTCGACATCCGCTAGTCAATGAAACACTCGGAAGAATTAAAGAGTATGGTTTGGTCCCTTGATAATTGTTGATAATGGATGATACATAAGTCGATCCATGAAGTTAAACAAGGCACTTTCTGGGAGGCAACCTAAGTATTTTTTACAACTGTTCATTTGTTTTAAGTGTGTTTGGTTTTTAGAATTCTTAGATAGGAAAGTGTTTGTTTGTTTTAAGATGAAAGGCAACGATGCAGTTGTTATATTTTGAAGATGGTTTTGTTTTAAGATTTGGTCTGCAGGTGGAAATTAAAGAATTGTAGATATGAGAAAATAACACTTGGAGGAGCCTCCACAAGGACGCCTATGAGTCGTAGTGACTGCTACAACTCATAGTAATGCCTCGTAGAGGAAAATAGTGAGCATCAAAGGTTAGCACACACACGATGAGCCAACGTTATGATTCTTAGGGCCTCCTACAAGTCATAAGTAGGGTCCGTCGTGCCCAGGTATGCATTTTAAATTTTCACAAGTTTTGGGTCTGCTACGAGACAGAGACCTAGGAGTCATAGGATATCCTATGACTTGTAGTCGAGGACTCGTAGCCCTTATCTACAACTTCTTAAAAATGTGACCTGGTTAATTATATAAGGGGGCAAAATAAATTTTGACTCCTACAATCATTTCCCCAACCCTAAACAACTGAGAAATTCCAAATCCCTCTTCCTTATTAACTCTTTCGATCAAAATCTTGGCTACCCAAGTCATTTTTCGGTAAGAATTTCGGTGATAACACCATCTTCTAGGGTTTCAGTGTGTCTTTCTCTCTACATTGATTTTATTTAATTTTTGTACAAATTGGTAAGATTCATGGTTACTTGTAATGCACTATAGTGGTGAGTTTATTCTATGGATGATTGTGTATTTCATTTATCCATGAAGACTCATTCCCATGTGATGATGCTTTAGTCTAGACATGAAACCTAGGACCTTGTATGCATTGAAAATTTTTTCTATAAATTGAACCTTGTTCTAAATTCCTGAGTGGGTTGTTGTAAATGTGAAAAATTTTTGTCCCTAGAATGTAGTGCTTAATTGTCGCCCGACGATTGTGAAAATTGTCTTCGAAATTGGAATTTAGGAAGTGTGGCTGTGTTTTATAAGCCATGGCTTATTGAACTTCATCAAAATTGTTTGAATTGTACTTGCATCTCAATGGAATGCAAGTTTAGAGATGAAATTATCCTTGGTTGTGCTTGAAGTAATATGGAATTAACTTCGATTCTTAGGGATAAAGGTTGTTTTAACTATCGACTTTTGTAGTTGGTCTATTTATGTGTCAAATCTATTTTATTTCACTTATAATTGCCAACTCTTAAATTGTGATAATTTAACTTATGCTTTTTATGCGAAAGTGATAGGTACTGCTGGTGCCTTTTGTTTTTAGTAACGAGTCCCCCTACGACTCGTAAGTTCCCCTAAGAGTCATAGTGGTCCCTCATAGCAATCACTAGTCACCTAAGGTTCCTTTAGGTTTCTTAGATGAGACCCACATACGACTCGTATTACCTATTATGACTTGCAGTAAGGATCTCGTAAGACCGACCGAGTTTTTAAAAATGGTCTCCGGAAAGAGGTATGAGGCCAGACTACGACTCATAGGTCTCCCTATGAGTTCTAACTGCATCTCATATCTGAGTCCAGAATGGAAATTTTCAAGAATTTTGGCACTACGAGGCTAATGTACCACTTGTAGGACACCCTACGAGTTGTAACTGCACCTCGTATCTACAAACTTGCATCTGCATCAATGATTCTCTATACTTAAATTATTTTTGTTTCATGTTCTTTGTTATGTGATTCAATTGATCAAACATCTTCATGCTCACATGTATTGTGTAGTTGGCTTATAGATGTCATACCTATAAAAGACAAATGAGTAATCCAAATATTCCTATAGAGATTGGTGGATGCATCTTCAGAGGCTGAGACATCTGAGGGGTCTTTAGAAGTTCATAGGGTCAGAAAGGAGACCAAGGATAATGTACGTCAAACCGCAGTACATACAACTTAGACACCTATGGAGGTCAGTAGTTCCTCCTAATCTGAAGAGGAGGAACAACAAGGTAATGGAGATGGGTCTGAGAGCAGCTTACCATAGATGACCCATGAGTGTAAGAGTTGGAGTCTAAGAGCACCTCCGAGCACTTACAGGAAGAAGTCGAATCACAGCCCTTAGTCGACTAGAGGTAGTATGTCCCAAAAATGAAGGAGATATTTGACAAGGTGTTAGAGCATAAGGGACAGGGTAAATTGGTGTGACAATTTCATGCGGAGTCTAGGCTGAATGACTAGAGATTAGATAAGGTGTCAGGATTAGATATAGAGATAGATAGACATGGACTACAATGGACTACATAGTAGCTGGGTAAGTATGTACCTTATGTGGTCTGTCAGTTTTATGTGGCCTATCTTGCTACACTCCAACGAGAGTTGCCAAAGAACTAGAAGCCTATTGAGCAGCGATTTTACGGGTGGTGCCAGTTCGGGGTTGGAGATTTCCTATTACATAGGATACTATTCGACGGATTTAGTTTGGGCCTACCTACATTGCCTCAGTCAACCACAAAGTATGATAGTCACATTAACAAAATAAGGAAAGCGATCAGTGAATAAGATATTGGGGCCAAGAATGAGTTACTACAGTGGATAGCCAGCCAAATATGTGAGTAGGGGTTCAAGCCGATGTGGGTTACAAACAATGCAGATCTGATAGTCAAAGCCCACCTCTCTTTTTGGGATAAGTTTTGGTTGTCTATTATACATTAGAATATCCGGACTACTTTCACGGATAATATGATCACCTTGAAATGATTGTGTTATTAGCCAACATTCTAGCTGGTAATAAGATAGATTACGCTCGAATTATCTCCGAGCAGATCCATGAGTCCGCTGTCTGGACAAACACCTCACTGCCATTCCTTATTTTGATCCATCGATTATGTAGTGCAGCAGGTATTCCCATACCCCAACCGAGATAAGTATATCAAGGCCAAATGCACTATGTGTCCCAGTTTGATAAATGCTGATGAGAACCCGATGGCCTTACCTCGTGCAGATCCTTCAGCTATTCCAGAGCCATTCCTAATTGATCCTTAGAGTCAGGGTTAGACTCTAGCTACCACCAGTACTACTTCAGCCACTACAGAGTGTATGCCAGTTGTTGAGATTGAGTCCACACCATCCTCTAGTACTCTAACACCAGCAACATCTATATTACAGGTTGATTCTATTATCTCTACTATTGCTTTTTAGTCACTATTACGCAGGGTAGCTACAATGGTGTCCAGGTTATAGGATTTAGCAGCACAGATCAAACCTTGGGTAAGCCAGAGCATAAGGGACTCATAAGAGATCATAAACGCATTCGCCCTTAATTTGGTTGATGAGAGAGTTAGAGAGATGGATGCCTTAGTCAATGTTTTCGAAGCGAGAGTCCAGCGGAGGCTTGAGGGTGCTTAGCCTGCTAACACGAGCGTTATGATACAGGAGTTGGCCAAGTTTAAGGCCAACTTAATGCAAATGTTAGCATTCCCTATTGCAATCCTAGAGGTGGCATCGACAGGTGACGAGGTGTTTGACTAGCTAGCTGATCACCCGCATGCTGACAGTAAGAGGCCTCTCGAGACAGATTACCCAGTGTTGAGCTAGAAAAGGCCTAGACCTGATTATCCAGCCTTCTTAGAGAAGGAACCGATACCAGAGGAGGTGGTGTAGGAGTCGATCATGTTGGTAGTCATACAGAGAGATTGGGAGAAGCAGATTGCACATGGACAGGGTAGCTCAAGTACAAGTGCGGCCCAGATTACTGAGGAGGAGATCATGACCGAGGACCCTACGGACCAGTCTGACGCCGGTGCCTGAGCAGTATGATGTTTGACCTTTTTGAGCCCAGTTCTTATCTTTTTTTTATGGATACTTTGTTCTTTTGTTGGAAAACCTTTTTATTATGTTCGTTTTTGGATTTTTTTAAATATTTTGATGTTGGATATTATTTTTACTTATATTTTGAATGTTAGTTTTGGGTTTTATATATATATATATGTTATCGTGTTTGTTTTTTCATACTTATCCTTACTTTAAGAAAAAAGTATTCTATTTTTGTGGGGTGTAAGGGAAGTTATGGATTAAGGTAAACACTGAGTAACCTCGAGTCCATAACTTCCTCTATTTTTGATCCCAAGGTTTTCTTACCATGTTTTTTTTTCCTTGTAGATATTTAATTTTTTGTTGAACAAGTATGTTTTAGGTAGTGTAGATAGTTTTTAAATACATAGAAGTATTATCTGTTGGCATATACCTTGTCTTTAAATGCTTTTTAAATTTTGACAAAAATTGGGTACCCTGAAAATGTTTGAGATTGTGGTTATTGATGCATTCATGCATTTTAAGTATGTGACAATGTTTGTTCTGATAATGTGAAAGTAAGCGGAGGTTGGAAGCAGGACTAGTGAGTCAAAAATTGATTATGGGTGCAATTCCATGTTTGTTATGAGCCTGTTTTGCCGCATTCATGCATCTTATATGGACTTAGAACTTGCCTTGTTACTCTTAAATCTGTTTGGTAATATAGTAGATTTGGAAAGGATCTTAGGTCGTTGTTCTTTTGGTGAACCCACTTTTAGCCTATATGACCAACGAAATGAGTGAGTGAATCCCTTGTTCCAAATATTTTAGCTTCTCATGTACTTATTCTTTCTTGACACCTTACTAGCTTAACCTTATTTGATGAAATACCTTCATATTGGTCCTGGTCTACCCTTGAACATATGAACCTTAATTGAGGCTAAAAGCTTAAGTTAAGGGTGGCTACAAATTGTGGCTCTAGTTTGGGGAATAGATATTGTATACTTCACCTCAGGCTAAAAGCCTAAGTTGAAGGTTGCCTTTATTGTGGTAAAGTAATAACAATGAGGTGGTTAGTTAGGAAATAAAGAAAGAAATGAGAAATCATGAACCCAGGGAGGATAAAGAGATTAAAAGTGCCTTGAATTGAGAAAAATTAGAAAAAATGAGTTATGAAACAGGGCACAGTTAAAAATAGAAAGAAAGCACTCGGGAAAAGCTTGAAACGAGAGAATAAGAGTGGATTTAGTGAAAATTGTTATGTTATGAAGAAAAAAGTGTTGGTAAACATGGTTCAAGGATAGATTTTAGTAACTACTTGCCTAAAATGGCATACCAAAGCCCCCTGAACCTACTTTACAAGCCCTTATATCCTAAAGTGATCCAAATCCACTTTGTCCCAAGCTAGAAGATGAGTATAGAGGCAAGCCAATGGTATTAGTGATTTTGCATGAATTTCATTTGTAAGAGTGAGAATGCTTCCTCAGTCCCTGAACTCTAAATGTTTTTTGAGTGAGTAAGAGGGACTTCTTTTCTATGAGGGCATTTGCACTACTTAATTAGCATATGGCTATACTAGTGAATATGGATGGTTGATGCTCGTTAGCTTATCATAGTTGGGTTGCCAGATTCATAATCATGTTTTTTTTTATGCTTAGTAGCTTTGAAATCTAGTTTTGAAAATGATAGTTAGGTACCTGGTTTAGAGTGAATGGCGTATATGCCATTGGTATAGCTGCTATGTATTTCTCATTGTCTACGTATATTGAGTCATCGCTTGAGGAAAAGCAATAATTCTAAGTTGAGGGTGTTGATGTGCTGTCAAAATCCAGCACATTTGATGCCAAAAACGAGGGATTTTATGCATTCTTAACGCAACCTTTTATGGATTTTATGTGTTTTTGTATTGTTCTTGTAGAAAAGTTAGGTTGGCCTGATTGTGGTGGAAATGCAGATTTTTTCTGAAGCATAGGACATACGAGTTTATGTACGAGTCGTAGCGCAAGCTACCAATCGTAAGGTGTTATCATACTAAGAAACATAGACCAAGAATTAGAAATCTTCTAAATGAAGGTCAACCCTACGAGGCCATCTTACTAGTTGTAAGTCTCACCATAACTCGTATATGTGTACTCGTAGAAGGAAATAGAGAGCCCCAACTTTAGGTAAAAAACTAAAGACCTAGACTAAGAGTAAAGCATTTGAGTCATAGCCCAAGCAACAACTCATACTAGTAGATCGTACCAGTTGAGTCTAAGATGCCAAGAACCTAATACGACACCCCAATTACGACTCGTAGTCCACCCTACCAGTCGTACCTGTGAGGCATACCAACTGGAAACTGTCTTTTCTGTGTAACTTTTAGGGTTAAACTTGTAACTACTATAAATACCTTAAGTTAGATTTTATTTTGGGATAACAACTTTTAGACATTGAATGTGCCTTTGAAATTCTTTCAAGAATATTTTAGGGTTCTAGTAAAGTTCTTTAATTTTCTCTTGGAAAACCCTCTCTTGGGGATTGTAAATCTTGTTTTGTACTCATTATCAATCTATTAAGCTTATTGTTTACAATTTGTGGTGTCTTGACTCTTCATTGCTTTGGGTAAAATTCTCAACTACGTCTAACATTTATAATTTTTGTTGTTTTTTCCCTAGCTATAAGTAGCTAAGCACCCATAACTTGGGGTTGTGAGAACCATGGTTAGTTGACTTAAAATGACCTAGGTTTGTGCTTTTCATGGATTAGGATTTTGAATGTATTGTCTACCCTTCATTATGAATGTTGTTTGGTGGCGACCAACACTAAACCCCGCCTACTATCAAGATCCCGACAGAGATAGTGACGAATAGGGATAGGCAAGTAGATGAAAGGATTCGATTGACATATTCTCTTCTAATCAACCAAACCTGACAAAGGGGAGGTTGACTTGGACAATAGGTAATGGTTAGTTGGCATGCCATGGTTGCCGACTAAGTGCCATAGTAAAATTCGACCTTCACTTTCACAAGAGGGCTAAAAGAACCTATGTTACCATCCCGCATGAGAATCTCGTATTGTAGTTACTTTATCTAGGTAAATCAAGTCAACGAAACATGGGCAACACAATTCTAAAGTTGTCCCTAAGATTGAGTGTTTTCTCCCATCGTAGTGTACTGTCTATTTATTTTTATTCTCGAATCACTAACCCCCTCCCCCTTTTAGAGACTTTAGTTATAGATACTTGAAATGATTGGTAGCGAAGTCTGGCAGTAAAACCTATATTCCCTGTGGATTTCATCCTAACTTTTGATTAAGTTAATTACTGATAGCGACCACTTTCTTATTAGAGCATGAATATCAATGCTTGAGTAGAATGGAAGAGATAGGGATACTGCTTTTGCATGTCCTCTTCGGCCTCCCATATAGCACTTTAGACTTGTTAATTCTTCAAATGGACCTTAATAGATACCACATCCTTGTTCATCAAGCTCTTCACTTATCTATACAAGATCTCTACTAGCACCTCTTAATAAGTCAAGTTGTCTTCAACAACACCCACAACCTCCAATGGGACAATAGCATTCGGGTCACCCACACATTTCCTCAACATAGACACATGAAAGACGAGATGAACCAAGTCCATTTCACTAGGCAACTCCAACTCATAGGCCACCTTTCCAATCTTCCACAACACCGTATAAGGACCCAAATCTTGAACTCAACTTACCCTTTTGTAAAACTGGACTGCTGATGATGTTCACGCTCCAATAGGAAGGTGATTGCTATCAGCAATTATCCTAACCGAAGGTTAGCTAGAATCCACAGGGAATATGAGGCTTGACTACAAGAATCCACTACTAATCATTTCAAGCATAAATAACTAAAATCTCTAAATGGGAGGACGGGGTTATGATTCAAAAACAAAGTAAAATAAACACTAAGTTATGATGCGAGGAAACACATAATTTTAGGGATAACTTGGGAATTGTGTTTGCCATGGTTCGTTGACTCGATTACCCTAGGTAACATAACTATAATTGGAAATTTGCATGCAGGATGGTAGGTTAGGTTCTTTTATCCCTCTTTTGAAGGTGAAGGTCTGATTTAACCATGGTGCTTGGTCGGCCACCGTGGCGTGCCAACTAGCCATTACCAATTATCCCAATCAATCTCTTATTGGTCACGTTTTGTTGATTAGATGAGAACACATCAATCAAATCCTATCATCTACTTCCTTTTTCCTATTCGTCACTACCTTGGTCGGGCTAGATATAGTAGGCGGGGATTAGTGTTGGCCACCACCAAACGACAATCATAATGAAGGAAAATAGACAATATATGCAAACTCCAATTGTAGAAATAAAATAAACCTAAGTTAATTAAAATCAACTACCCATGATTCCTACAACCCCAATTTATGGGTGCTTAGCTACTCATAGTTAAGGCAAAACAAGAAAAAATGTTAAAAAAAGACATAAATGAAAGTTTTACCAAAAACACTGAGGAGTGTAGGCACCACAAGTTGCAAAACCAAATGCCATATTGATCAACAATAAGGACATAGCAAGATTTGCAATCCCAATATAGGTTTTCTAAGAGAAAATAATAAAGTAATCTAAAGCCCTAAAATATTTCTGAGAAAATATTCAAAGGTAAGTTCTATCATCTAAAAATCTGCAATCTTCAAATAAAAACCTAACTTAATATATTTATAGTGTGTACAAATAAACGTTAAAAATAACACAGAAATGACAATTGGCAGCTGGTACACCTTGTCGGTATGACTCGTAGGGTAACCTATGAGTCATAGTTTTGGGGTCTCGTATCAGGCTCTTTACATCTTTGACTAAACAGGTATGCCCTACAGGTATGAATCGTTGCTTGAGCTACGACTTGTATGTTCCTATCGTAGTCTTGGCTGTAGATTTTGGTCTAACATTTTGCGCTC
>JAOTQJ010026725.1:0-16349 GCA_025642045.1 Solanum sejunctum | reverse complement strand
GGTAATTGTAACCATTAATAATTTTTATTTTTTAAAAAAAGGCCTAGCCCATTTTATTTTTAATTCTCACGCAACAGCAGGAAAAGAAAATAATAATGAGACCCGCGACCCTTTACTTCAATCTGCATGCTCCAGTATCCAAAAAAAATCAAGGCAGTCCTTTTTCTTCTTCTTTGGTTCTTTTCTCTTTTAAGAAAACACATGTTTCATCAAGGTGATTCGGGGATATTCATACATAGAATCCACTTGATATTTGTACCACTATTTTGGGTGATAAAGTGCAGGTATTTTCTTGTTTGTTGTGTGTTCTTGTTAGTTGAAACATATTTACTGGGATTTTTACCAATTACGTTTAAAAATGAGATTAAGAATACCTTTACTTTTAACTTATAGTCTAAGGTATTGGGTATTAGGGTTTAACCCTAAACTTAAAGACTAGGGATATTAAGACTTGAGTTTGGCCAACATAATTGATAATCTATAATTAGTATTTTTTCATAGATTGAGAAAAGTAGGGGTTGTTTGGGTGGGTGTTCTACGCGTGTGAGGTTGTGGAACTTGTCGTTAATAAGGTTAGTGAGACTTTAAGCTTTAGTGCTTGCTTTTCAAATAAGCTTTGAAAAAAATATATTTTTCTCTGTCTGATGTATGTGTTGGGACAAGCATGTGCTTAACAGAGTCGACGTTTCTTATTGGCCCTAGATATGCTATTTTTGAGAAGAATATCGAATATTTTTCATGAGTTGTATGTGGTGTGATGCTGGATATCCTTCTTTATTACTGTGTTGTGGTTACTAGGGGCATACTTAGTTGTCATAATATGTTAGGGGTATACCCATGCTATTGTGATATGTTAGGGGCTTTGTACACGTTGTTGTAGTACATTTTCAAAGCATTATTCATGTTGCCATGGACTTGTCGAGGGATGGGTTGATCACTTTTGCTGCCGTTTATGACAGGTTTTGAGTGGGTATTGAATTGAGACATGTTGTGATCCTTTTTGAACATTTATTTGAACTTATTGAGCTTATTATAAAGTATGTTCTTATGTATATTATTTGTGTATATCCATTGTGTGGATGTATTTTATAACTCTTGTTCCAAAAGTATTAAAGTAGCAAGTTCATGATCTTACTGGGTTATATTTACATATAGCTCACTTCTTACTTATGTATCAATGCAGATATTATTGCAGAGGGCGAGATTTGTCATTGATGAGTTTATTTCCGTGGATTTTATTGCTAAGGTGAGCCTTCGCATTGTTCCTAGAGGCTACTACTTTAGCTCTATCTAGTATAGTTTATATTTTTCTTCTTTTTGGGGTTGTATGCCCGTCAGTTAAACTCATATTACTTTATTAGATGCTCTATGATCTTATTGTGGAATTTGCGCTAGAGATATTTTGTTAAGTGACCTTTTCCTTTCATAAATTAATATGCAATTTTGGTTTGCTAGTTACTCTATTGTTATGCGTATTGATGAGTTTTGGAGTTGCACATATATTCTTAGTGCTTGAATTATTTAGGTGTGTATAAATATTTAATTCTCCCGACAAATAGTGTGGGCTGGTGCCAGTCACATCTAGAGGGTATTTTAGGATATGACAATACCTTTTCAGCTAGGATGGACTCACCAACAAGAGTAAAAGCACTGAAGGGCCCAAGAAGTCATTTAGGAAGGATCTCAAACTTACTAGCCACATATAGAGTTATAAATGATAAAGTGGCCCTGGGTCAAGCAAGGAATACACATCATAGGAAAAGACTCGAAGCATACCCATGACAATATCTGGTGCAACTTCTTTATTCGGTCGATTTCCCATCACATATAGATGGTTTGTACCCTCGTCGGTATTAGTTGTGGCACCTCTTTATATTGTTGTTAAAGATTGGGATTTATTACCTTTATCACCCTGCCTCCTAATGAGGCACTCATTCTAGAAGTGACCTATGTGTCTGCACCTATAGCAATCATTTGTGCCCTTACAACACTCACCTAGATAAAGTTTACCATACTTTCCACATGGTGATTTACCCCTTAAACCTTGAGTCATACTAGCTTATATTGAGGACCCTGAGCTCTAGAATTTTGATAGCCTTGAGACTTCTAATCATACCTATTACTTGGAGCTAGTGAACTTGATGAAGATGGAGAATAGTTCTAAGACCTCTTCTGAAAATAGGAGTTATCCCCCTTACCTTGCTTATACTAGCTAGGCTCATGCCTTGATGACTTGGTCTTTTTACTCAAGTGATGCTCCCTATACCTCTTTTGGTCCTCCTCAAGTTGTTGCACATAGACCATATGCCTAGAAATGTCCATGTCCGAAATCAGCAATGTCGCCTTGCAATTCTTTTCCACATGTTTTCCTAAGCTAGATATGAACTTTCTCATTCTAGATCTCATGTCCTGGACCATCTCTAGATAACTGTATGAACTTAAGGCTATATTCTTTAACAGTCATCCCCTCCTGCTTCAAGATGACAAACTCCTCAACCTTCACTTCCCTCAACCCCCATGGGAAGAAGTGATCAAAAAGGGCACTCTCAAAGTCGTCCCAAATGGCAGGCTCAACATGCTCACCTTGGCTTTCTTCCCATTGATAATAGAAGACATTTGCCACATCCTTGATTTAATAGAAAGCAAGTTCAACTCCCTCAGTTTCTATTGCATGCATGGCTTTTAACATCTTTCATATCTCAACAATGAAATTCTGGGGGTCTTCTTCCCATAGACCCTGTAAAGACTAGTGGATTCATCCTTAGAAACTCTCTTAGTCTGGTGGTAGTTGTTGGCTCTTGTGAATTAGAACTAGGAGTCTATGAACTCTGATTCACATTCTTATCAACTACCAGTTAAGTAAGCTTGGTGATAGCTCCTCTGAAGTCAGTTGATGTCACCCAAGTTACATCTCCTTTTTAGAGAATAAAGAGGTCACTGTCAAGAAATAGAACCTAACAAAGGTTAGGGTCAAACCCACAAGGAATAACATAGACTCAAGAGAATTCACCAATTTGCAATTTGAATGGTTAACCTACTTAATTCCCTAAAGGGGGGTTTTCTAATAAACAATGAGAAACATAAATAAACTAATCATTATAAGAGAGAAGTCAATATCGAGATAAACTAGGGTATTGTGTTCCCTATAATTCCCCAACTCAATATCACCAGATAACCTAATTCTTTTCTAATGTATAACATGTAGGACGATAAGTTATGTTCACCAATCCCTTTGGTCAAAGGTGAGAGATGATGTCATGACCCAGACCAAGGGCCTAGATGTGACATAGTTAATGGGAACCCAAGAGTCCCCAAATAAGCTTCAAGGTACCAAAACTCACATCATCAGTTCAGAAGCACACACAAATAGACACATAGTACTATGGGATGGGGAAATAGGACTCACTCAATGGGGGCACTCCGGGAGTTAGGATCTTTCCATCATAATATATAACAAGCCATTGATCACATAACCAACTCGTATAATGATAATTGAGATAACCAACCCATATCATAGATTATAAGTTATATCACAAGCATAAAACGTAAGGAGGTTTACAAGATATCCAACAATGCCTCTACATAGATGGGTCGGGGGCCAAGACATTCTCTGAGCTCACCTTCAATGTTATAAAGAAACAAAAAGTAACAAAGGTAGGTAGAAGGTGTATCATCCTTGGAAGATAGGACTCACCACTACAAATATACTTGAAATCCTAGCTAAGCATCAAATGGTGGATGATCAAAGTCCTCGGCCACTACATGGTGAAATCATGTAGGCAAGAATATATGTTAGTACTTTTGAATGTACTAAGTATGCGGGATGCAATGCATGAGCTTACAAAAACCTGCATACCGATATTAGATGACAAGGCACACATTATAAAAAGAGATATAGAACAAGGAATGTAGTATAACAAAATGTTATGAAATTCATGATGCATGAAGTGCAAGTGATACTCATATGCATAGTAGGGATGAGATCTCAACAAACATAAGTAAGACCAAGCGAGCTATTGTTTGAAATTTTGATGATTACCCCTTATCGATAAAGAGGTGGTTTACTTGCCAAGGTAAAACATGCTTCACCTTGCGGGCCTCCTATTTCATATGCAGTAACCTTCCTTACGGGCCTCCCATTTCGGATAGGATTTTCATATTATAAAATATCATATCATTTTATTTTATTTCTTTTCCTTACGAGCAACCTTATTTCAGAGGCATCTTCCTTACGAGTCTCCTATTTCGGAAAGGAAATCTAAGGTAGGCACATAGTTTGAGGAAAGAGAGATCATCCTCCTTCCATCAGTGCTAAGTCGTCGTCCTACAATAATACTTATAATATACATAACTATGCATACTTTCAAGGAGATACAAGTCTTGCCAAAATATTTCAATGCAAAGTTAGGCTTAAAATCTAAACATCATTCATAATAGTTCATATTTAGGCTTAAATGCTAAAAACCATAATTTCATAGTTATAGTGTTCATGCACAGGAAGAGACCATTCATAAAAAAAAATGGTGCAAGCACCCAAATAATCAAAGAGCCATAATTGATATACATATATGTGATCCCATCCTGTCATAATCAATATCTTATCAAAATCATATCGTATAACAAAATTGGTCTTAACCTATAACATAATTTCCAAAATGATCCATGCACATGAATGCATATGCTATGAATAATGAGAGAAAGGCATAGGTAATTAAGATTCGATCTGAAATCCATAATATAACATGAAATATGAGTGAAAAAATAATAAAATCCATATTTAGAAATCATAACATAACCACCCATGCATAAATAAGTCTTAAAGGGGACATGCATACTTATGATTCCATAAACCCAAAATAAATCTTTATATATTGGTTTAAATCACCTTAAAATCATCAAATAAATACTACCTATGCATTAATAGAATTTTAAGAATCAAAATATTAAAAACTCCTATTTAGAGTAGGATAGAAATTTCATGAAACTGCTTGAAAATAGTTTGGGTCTCCTTAATTGGAAGTAACCAAGGATCAAACCCAAATACCATAGCTAAGATAATGAAATCCCCTGGCCCAAAGAATTTGATGAAAGCTTGAGTTTCTTAGCTCCAAATGTTGAAATCCCCAAGAGTTCCTTTGAGAGTTGTTTTGAGAGAGTTCAATTAGTGAGGAATGAGTTTGAATATTTGGAATAGGTTTTAGATCTTTAGATGACCGTAGGATAGCATAGGAATTCCCAAAAGACCAATGGAAATAACCGAATTTATGAAAACACTATTGATGAATCGGAGGGAAACATTTACCGAAAGCCATTTGATGTGACACTCCACATGGGAAATAGAAATTTTGACCTTGAACCAACACTTAGAATTTTCTCACACAAACCACCAAATAGACACCCTTTACGGGCTGTGAAGTTACACGGTCCGTGTGGTGTTCTCGTCTCCCCAACATTAGGAAAATTCTTAAAAAAAAGTTACAAGACGGTGACCCTATACTTAGAATATTTTCACTCCGAAAGCTTCACGAAAGGCCAAATGAGTTGTCTCACACCACACGACCAGTGTGACTAGTCGTGTGGCCTCCTTTAGCCCCAAAGATAGGGTTTTCAAGCCTTGGCCATTCACGGCCCCTCCATACGACCCGTGTAGTGTCACACAGCTTGTGTGGGATGCCAATGAAGTGTGCCTTAGCTTGAAACACCACCCCAAGGCCAACATGCAAGATTTTAGGCCAAGTCTGGTATCACTTGAGGCCACACGGCTCATGCGACACCACACTGGCCGTGTGGTCTCTCTCAAGACACACTTGGTCCAAATCTTTGTCCGAAATAATATTCCCAAGGTCCAACAATGTCCTATGATATTTGAGTCATTACACGTGAATTTCACTATATGGTGTGGTCCATATCCATAGTGTGCATTACTAACCCTTACCTATTAGTCTAAGTACAACCTCCCCTTAGCCAAGTTTGGTTGATTTGACAATAGCACATCAATCGAATCTTGTTAATTAATCTCTTTTCCTATTCATTACTACTTCAGTCCAGTTAATAATAATAGGTGGATTCTAATATTGGCTACCATTAGAAAATATGCAAAATGGAGAGAGTAATTAATACATGCATATACACCTTCTAAGAATCATGAAATATTCGGTTTTACTTTGTTAGTTCTTCCTGATTGCCACAACCCTAGTTATAGATTTAGCTACTCATTCTATGTGTAGATGCGAGAATTATGATTTGTGAAGACATAATTGAATTCTTACACAATAATATTAAGAACAAGCAAACCCAACTTCAATAAGAATCACAAGTTTAAGGATGAATTTCAAACACAAGTATTCTCAAAGACTCTCCAACTTCAATAAGTATCACAAGCTTAAGGATGAAATTCAAACACAAGTGTTCTTAAAGACTTTCTAATATGATCTTACAATTTGCTCCCTAAATATTGAGTTCTCTAGTACATGCGAAAACTTTTGAAAAATAACCTAAAAAGTCTTTCGATAATAATTAAAATTCAAGTACTAAACAAAATAGGAGAACTGGTCGGCACTCCATAGGAAAGGTATTTTATGGGTCATATTGCATTCCAAGGCCCGTAAGTGGGGTCATATACTCAGCTGCTAGAAATTTGGACTTCAAATCTATGACATCCCTCTATGATGTAAAGTGATTTATGACCCCTAGAGGGGGTTTCGTTTGATGAAATTCCTAAAAGTCCAAGTCTCTGATCCTTAAGGCACAAACCCTCTTCTATGACTCGTCTGCATGTTCATAGAATAAACTTTAGAAAATAACCCCTCACTAGAATTGTCCATGAAACCACCCTATTGTCACGATCCAAGCCTAGGGCCTAGACTTGACCGGCAAATGGGGAACCCGAAGGAACCCCAAATAAACCTTGTAGTATATCATAGACATCCTTGGTTGCAGAAACAATGCAAAATAATGTAAGAAACATAAATAAGGGGAATTGGGACTATGGTAGATACTCATATTTAAATATCTTGAATATCATAAGTAAGTCAAAGCTCAAGCATAATACATAACTTGTCCAATACCACTTCTAACGTAGGACCTAACGGGGGCCAAGACAAGCAATTGGGCTCACCCTCATAGTAAAAGTATACTAAAAAGAAGGATAGTTTTTGATACATAGCTTAAGAACATAGATATTGCCCTCGCACATGAGGACTCACCAACTAGCTTGAATGGATGCCACTGCCACGTGGAGGAGGAGGATGACCAAATGGAGCTCCAATTCTTGCATGGTGATATCATGTAGGTATAGAGTATGAATTAGTACGTTTGAATGTACTAAGTATGTGGGATGCAATGCAACAAGAGATAGACATCATAATCAAAATGCATAATAATAACCAATAGATAACATAATAACAATATGGCATGTATAACCAACTCTTAAGTAAGTCATGCTTTGCAAATCGTTCATCTTACATAGATCATAATATAAATGTGTAAAGAAGCCTCAACCGACATAACATAAGACCTTTTGGAGCCACCTTCTTATGGGAGCCCGTCCCCTTTCAGAATAAGTGACCTTCTTTATGGGAGCCCATCCATTTTCAGATTAAGTGACCCTCCTTATGGAAGCCCGCCATTTTTTGGATTAAGTGGACTTCCTTATTGAAGCCCATCCCTCTTCGGATTAAGTGACCTTCCTTACAAGAGCCCGTCCCTTTTCGGATTAAGTGATCTTTCTTATGGGACCCCATCCCTCTTCGGATTAAGTGACCTTCCTTACGAGAGCCCATCGCTTTTTGGATTAAGCATTTCATAGAACTATCTCATCAAACCATTGCATTTCAATCATCATTTTATCATCATATAATCATTGTAACATCATTCAGCTCAGAAGACATGTATTGGACCTTCAATTCCTCAAGAAACCATAATCAGACATTTTATCAAACACTTGGTAAGGGTAAAATGATAGTATAAGACCATGCAATTTAGAGATGAAATCATGCAAGAAAATTCATTGTAAAACCATTAATCAATAACTTATAACACCTTCAAGTAATATATATCAAAATGCCTTATCAAATCCAACATTAGATCTAAGATTTGAAGCTCAAAACATGCTAAAACTACCATACTTTCATGAACTAAAATTGTTGTGCAGTAAATTTCTCAATATACAAGACCCACACGTAAAATCAACTTTAAATCATGCATTATTAAGCAAAAGAGGTTTTAGACACCATGGGTGGAAGGACCCAATG
This sequence comes from Solanum sejunctum, assembly GCA_025642045.1. Taxonomy (NCBI): domain Eukaryota; kingdom Viridiplantae; phylum Streptophyta; class Magnoliopsida; order Solanales; family Solanaceae; genus Solanum; species Solanum sejunctum. The sequence goes on along the minus strand of JAOTQJ010026725.1, from coordinate 8,097 downwards.
GTTCAACACCACATACCTTAGGTCTAGAGTTGCTTGGAATTGAGATTGGAAAGAATGGAGGCTTGGAAATGATCTTCGGAATCCAATTTTGTTCTTGGGTTTCCTTGAAATTGAATTAGGGCTTGTTGAAGCTTTTGATAGAGTTGAGAGTGTATTTGAGATGAGAGTAATGATTTTGATCCTTTGAAATATTCTTTAGGTCTTTTAGGAAGATTAAGATAGGATTGAAAGTCTAAAAAGGTCAATAGAATAATTAAAATTTATGAAAAAATGCCATTAGTAAACAAATGGAAAAATTGGCAAAGTGTCAGCTCACTGGAGATTTCACTGGCCATGAGGCACTCCACGAGTCGTGTGGAGTGCCTGTGTGAAGTGCCTTAGTGAAAAAAAATGAAAGTTGGGAAACTTGGAAATATTAACGTCTTGTCACTTTGACGGACCACTTCACAGATCGTGTGGCATCACACGAATTGTGTACTAGTCCATCCCACCTTACTTGGACGAAAATGTTGCTAGACACCACACGCCGCAGGTGCCACGGCCCGTACCCCTTCACATGAGTCGTATAAGGCAGTCGTGGCCCATGCCTTAGCTTCCAATGCCACCCACACCTAGCCAAGCCTCCTAAAATACCTCCATGCCCCTCTTTACGACCAGTGGTGAGTCACACAACCCATGCTACTGGTTGTGGACCAAGACCTAGCCTCACCACACCATTTTCCAGCCCCAAACATTTTCCATGACCCGTACAAAGCCATACTGCCCCTGGGGTTCACTGTATGGGAGGGTCTCACGAAAATAGTCATAACTCCTTTATCCGATATCAAAATGATGTGAAACCAAGTACATTGTGAAGATAACTCAAAGGACTTTCATTTGACATACCGTGGTCCATCCATTTCCAAATGTACTAAGAGTTATGCTTGTTTAAAGTTGATCCTTGCATGAAATAACACCCAAAACTCAACTTGGAGGTAAGTCTTGAACTCATTTAGGTACTAGGAGTCTCCCATGATCCTAATACACCACAAACCTGACCAAATGAGGCTTTAAACATGGATACATAAGAGCATAGAGTTACACGGTGTTACGGCCCGTAGAATGATCTACGACTCATAAAGACTCTCGTATAATAGCAAAAAATCAACAACTTTTGCAATTTTCTCCAAAATCAAGGTCGACCTATAATCCTGCAAATATAAACACAGTAACACATAAAACCCACTAATATCAATTGAGACACACAAAATCGTAAGCTTTGAGCATAAAAAGTATTGTATTTTAGCAGCACATCTACTCCTTAACTTAAAATTGTTGTTTATCCTCAAGAGACGGTCTCTATCTATATAGATAATGTAATAACACATAGACTTCAACCCAATGGCATACATCACATAAATTTTAGACTCAGACACCCACATTAACTTTTCAAAATAGGATTAGATAGCTATCTAATAAACCAATACAAACTGGTGCATGTGATAAGACAACTATAGCAAGTAAGGGATTATCAACAAACCACAATCACAGAAGAAGTCTAGTGCTAACAATGCAATGCAAGTGCCCTCACATAAAAAAGTCTCATATTTGATACTCAATGATGATTTCATGTTTAACCTTGGGACTATGCAAAATCACTCACTCTCAAAACAAATATTCATGCATAATATCCAATACCATAGGCTTGCCCCTATACACATGACCCAGATCTTCAACTAACTGGACTAGGATCACTCTAGGACTTTCTAGGCTTGTAACGTAGACTTAGGAGCCTTTGGTATGACACTGAGGAAAATAATAACTAAAGGCCCTCCTTGACACTGTATTTTTCTACACTTTTGGCCTACCAACTCTGTTGTTTTCACATTATTCTCCCTATTTCCTATTCAAGCTTTTCTGGGTACTTTCTTTTTAATTTTTCAACTTTCTGCCTTGTTTACACACTTCATTGTACTTTTTTGCTCATAACTAAGGCATCACTTATTTTTCTTTCACCTAGTACATGATTTTCCCTTTTTCTCCATATCACTAACTCACCCTCTTATTATTATTTTTTTTGTTTCATCCTTACACCAGCCGCCCTCAACTTAGGCTTTTGGCCAATGTTGAGGTGCACAATATCCGTCCTTAGAACCAAGACCATTTTTTGTAGCTACCCTCAACTTAGGATTTTTGCCTCAGTCGAGCTACATAATGTTCAAGGAAGGACCAGGGTACCCTTGATTTTGCAACATGAGCGAAATACACCTTTAAATTTTCATCTATTTTAGGGGTATTTTCAATACTTCTCTCTCAACTTTTTAGAAGATATCCACAATCCCGCAAGGATTTCAAAACAGTTGCTATGTCATGTAACAGATTGGGGGTATATTTAAGTTCAACTAGTTAAGCAAAGGGGTGATTCTAAGATTGTTAATAATTGAGGCATGAAACTAATAATTTGCACCAAGTTCAGGAGTATTTTTCGAAACTTCTCTCCACTTTAAATGGAAGTTTTGGGATTTGGTCCGAGGTTGGGACACAACCAACACATCTTGAGACTCATGTATGATGCTTAGTTTCTTTGAGGCTTACGCTTTAGACATTCAGTTGTATGTCCTACACCATTTTAATATTCAACTCAATGACAGGGATTCACCTATCAATTCTTATACAACTTATGTATCAAATTCCTTAATTAACACTATTAATTCTACTTAAAGTCTTCATAGATAAACAATGGTTAATGATTTCTTTCATCTATAAAAATAAGTGTTACTGTTGATAAAACTCATAGATCAATTAGAAAATTCTCTCTGACATACTAAATGTAATAAAACGAATAAGCTCTAAATTGTGTTTCTTCGTGGATGACTAACTAAGAAATTCATGCATTTTTTTGGTATTCTATTTATGATATATTTTCATCAATCTGCATGTTGAAGGTCAAAATGATTACACTGCAATAAATAAAGAATTTTGTCACAATTATATTTAGTAGTATAAACAACACTCTATATAAATAATGCTAAAAAATTTAGCATTCTTAATATATTCAGAAACATTAACTCAATTCCCGGTAAAAGGAAAATGATCTATTGCCACTAATGTCTTGTAGTGTTAATGTCAATCTTTTGCTAAAAAAAAAAATACAGAAACTATTAGTTTTCCACCTACATTAATTTGTCAACCTTCCTTCAACTAGAAAATGCAACTCCAAAAGGGGATACAAATTAAAACAAATCTATACATATTCTCACCATACTAGTAAAAATAAACTTAAATTGATATGCTTCTTAATCTACTTTAGTCTAAAGCTAAGTTTGGTAATGTCGGTATTTCGTTATATATTTTTTCAAATAAAAATGTTAACCTTCGCATGATTTTTCATATTTCCCCTTTATTTAGAAGCCGCAGTTCATGTGACTCTCCTAACTGCTTCATCGTCCACTCTCTCCAAACGCTTTCACGTCCGTATTATGTGGGATCTCCAAATACTTCTACGACTGTTGTCCCTTCCTGCTGTTCCATTTGAATGCCTCTGTCCTTTATGCTTTACTCTGTTTTGTGAATGCCTCTTGCCTTCATGCTTTACTCTGTTTTCCGAGGTAAGGTCTTCTGTTCTTGCAGTTGATCTTCAGCAGCTTCTTACAGTTGGATTACTCCGTTTTCTGAAGTGAGAGCTTTCACGCCGTCCCCTGTTCTTGCAGTCGATCTTCCGCAGCTTCTTACTGTTGGATTCTGCGTTGTCCGATTGCTGACTCTATGATTTTAGGTTAGCTTCTGGTGAAAATAATCTGTGTGTGTGTGTTTATGATATTCCGAATTTGAATATGCCGAAACATAGATTATAATTAGTTAGGGATACACTTCTTGCTTCCCTTTAGGTGGAAATAACCTACATACGTGTGTGTGCTTGTGATATTCCAAATTTTAATATGTCTAAACATAGATTATAATTAGTTATGAATACAGTTCTTGCTTTCCTGTACACTCTCTTATGTATTTGAAGTTGGATCTCCGCAGCTTCCGGGAAAGAAAAGGGCGGCCAGATTGAAATTTTCTGCTCTTGGATTCTTCAGCGTCATGGATTATAACCAAAATACACTCACTAACAAATCAAGGGTTTATGTATTTATGGGCCGTTTGATATGAGTCAGAGTCCGTGATTTCAAAAGGAGATGTGAGGAAAAAAAGGACCATTTTGTTTCCCTTTTTCCTGTCTAAACATTTTCAGACTGCAAGAACATGAATGGACAACCAAGGCTAAGCCTTCCCCTGTTGTTGCAGTTGACTTTCCACAGCTTTTTGCAGTTGGATTGTGCATCATCGCGCCGCTGATTCTACGATTTTAGATTAGCTTCCGGTGGAAATAACCTATATGTTAGAAATGCACTTCATGCTCATTTTAAATGAGATGATGTATTTGTGAATCATTTGGTACGAGGATATGTAGAACTATTTTCCCCTGCATGTGATAGGTTAAATGAAGTATTTTCTGTGCTAAATTGTTATGTTGTCTGCTCCAGCTATTATCTGTCATGTCGGTATATGCTTGATATGCAGGTTGACAAGTATCTGAGAGGAAATTAATAATAAAAGTTTTTTCTTTTTTTTGAGTGACAAATTATGAGGATTTTCTCAGGCTTTTGGAAGGATTTGAGTGTTTGAAGCTGTAAAAGTGGCTTTGGTTTTGCTATAAAGGCAAAGAAAGCTTCATAGTCGAAAAGGTGGGGGTTTTGGTTTGTTTTCTTCTCTTGTTAATTTCATGTTTTTGTATGGTTTTGTGTTAACTTTGAGCAAATGTTAAAATTGGTTGACCTTTGTTCACTGTACATGTTTCTTGTTGAAACAAGTACAGTACAATTAATGGGTAAAAATTGCATCTTTAGAGGGATTCAAATTTGAAAGATCCAAAAAAGAATTAGTGGAATTGAAGCGTTTTTGCTTTTTAACTGGTTTGTCAGCAAAATGTTAGCCGAGATGATTTAGTCTTTACAAAGAAGTAATGAAAATGGAAAGAATCAACAGTGAAGTTAACATGGAAATTAATGTTCGGTTGTCGAGTCTGATGTAACATTTAATATACTATTAATATTTATCAACCTCGGCTGAGTGGCCAACTATGTAAATCCAACAATATGCATGGTGGGTCCCACTTTACAAAAACACTTTTTACTTTTTACAAAACATTAATAATTTAAAGTAGTTAAAAATTATATTACAATTTATCTATATCACATAAGTTGAAACAGAAAAATAGCAAATATTGGGCTCATGCTAGACAACGAGGAGATTGGGCTGACTCATGGTCATACCTGCTCCTTGGTTGCTTCTTCTTTTGTTACGTATAAGTTGTTCACGCAGAAAACTACTTCATATGTCTGTTTGAGCAGTTTGAGAGTAAATCGGTAATTTTGAACGATTTTTTCATTATAATTAGACCAAGAAGTTTATGTGCATTGCTAAAGAAATTTTCAATGTGCTCTAATAATTTTATATGTGCAACACAAATTAGTTTTCTATAGGTTTGAATAATTAATAGCTTAAAATATTAAATCCACATTAAAATCAATTTATATCGAGCACGTGCTAGCACAACATGATACTAATTCCATTTAACTGTGATGTAGCAATAAATTATAAAAAGAGATGTTTCAGTAAGATCTTTCTAGGGATGAATTGGCTTAGACATTACTGATAATAAATATTGTCGCTCTATTAAAAAAACACTTAATGTTTTGTCAGTGAAAAACTCAAAAATCCAAAAATTAGTGAAATTGTAAATATATGAAGATTCATTTTTAATTGATCAAATTTAATGATCAAACAAATAATTAAAAATAAATTTTGAGAATCTATAATCAAATGCAAAGTATTTATAAATAAATGAGAACATCATTATAGATCACTTTTCCAAAAATACAATAGAAAGGTTTTCTTCCCTAGCATAAAGCCCGGACTCTCTGCAGTCTAACAACTAAAGTTCAATCTATGAAGTATAAAAATAGAAAATATAAAAATAAAACACACAGAACCCTAAAACGGAACATTCCTGCATGGCCACAACAGTGAGTGGATTCTTCATTTCACAAGTCAACTTTAAAACTTCTACCAAGTCAACCGGGTGGGCCCCATCCTCCACAAACTCAAAGCTCTGCACACCCTCCTTCCTGCCCCCAACGGTGCCAAACGTAGGTCACTCCCCCTCATGTCCACATTTACACCACCTTCGGATGCCACAAAACTCTCCCGCTTATGTAAACTTGAACTGATTTTTCCACACATTAAAGCCATGGGTAATAGCCAACATCTTAATCATCGCCGTTGTATGAAAAGGAACATTCATGTCATTATTGAGCTGAACATCTGATGTGAAAAGTTGGGCCCATGAGAGAAGTGGGTCCGGTGGATGAACTCTTAGTATCTCTTTTATCAGTGCTTGTAAGTAGAATCCGCATCAGTCACAACCTTTTCCATCGTGACATTATCGACCTCTTGTCGTAAGTTGTTTTGCACTTCATGGTGCAAAAACAAGTTGCCATTATCACCCATTCCATCAAAAGGGTTGTTTGTGTTCACCCCTCTACAAAACCCTTTTTTGAATTTATGAAAAAAAAAAGAAATTAAAGTAAAAACACTACTAGATCGAAAACAATTGCAAAATAACTCCTACCTGATTGAATTTTTATATAATCCATCACTAATTCCTAGAAAAATGGGATTGCAATGGAACCTCCACATCTCATCAAATGAAGTTTTGTGGGTTTTCCGTAAGAATTAGTGTTTCAATTAATTTTTTTAATAAATTCATTTGGTAAAAGTTTTAATAAAAGTTTTGCTTTTGAAAATTCATAAATACATGAATTTGAATTTTAACATTCATTTCTCTTATGTTATAGGTTCTTGCAAGTTACTTGAATTCTTTTTGAATTCATGAACCTAAATTAAATATTACTTTAATTAGAGACTTTTCTTCAAAACTCTTATCCTATAAATAGTATTGTATTTCCATCCTATCAAATAATACTTGAATTTTATCTGATCTTCCTCCTGAATGTAAACTAATTGATTCCAGATGGATTTTTAGGAAGAAAATAAAATTAGATGGTACCTTAGATAAGTACAAAGCTCGCTTGGTTGCTAAAGGATTTACTCAAATGAAAGATATTGATTATTTTGATACTTTTACACCTGTAGCTCGGATGACCTCTATTCGACTCTTGGTTTATTTAGCAGCAGTTATTGGCCTTGTAATTCATCAAATGGATGTAAAGACTGCATTTTTGAATGGAGAATTAGATGAAGAAGTTTACATGAAACAACCAGAAGGATTTGTCGTTCCTATCAAGAACATAAAGTTTGTAAGCTTCTTAAATCTCTTTATGGATTAAAGAAGGCTCCAAAGCAATGGCATGAGAAATTTAGAAATGTAATGACCTCTAATGGATACACAATCAATGGAGGTGATATCTGCATATTTAGTAAATTTCAAGAAAATTCTGGTGTTATAATTTGTCTTTATGTAGATGACATATTGATCTTTAGAACCGATATTGATAGAGTCAAAGAAACAAGTTATTTCTTACTTCTCAATTTGAAATAAAAGACCTTGAAGAAACTGATGTGATCTTGGGCATTAAAAATCATAAGATCAGCAAATGATTTGACTCTTACTCAATCAAATTATATCTAGAAGTTTCTGAAGAGGTTTGGTCACTTTGATGACAAACCTGCTCCTACACCATTTGATCTAAGCATCAAGCTAGTATGGAATTATGATGATGTTCTTGATCAATTGACATATTCTCAAATAGTTGGGAGTCTTATGTATACCATGTATTGTACCAGGCCAGATATTGCTTATGCAATAGGAACTTTGAGCAAATTTACTAGTAATCCTGGAATTGAACATTTGAATGCTTTGATTCATGTTTTAAGATATCTGAAGGGAACAAATAATGTTGGCCTACATTATTCTACCTTCCCAGCAGTTCTTGAGGGCTACAGTGATGCTACTTGAAATTCTGATTCGAATGATTCTGTCATGACCCAACCCAGGGGCCGTGAATGGTGCCGATAGGACACCGCGACAACCACTTATACTGAATCTTTACT
>JAOTQJ010026715.1:0-16349 GCA_025642045.1 Solanum sejunctum | reverse complement strand
CTTGATCCCTGGTGTTATTGATACATGACAGTTGATGTGATTATTGAACTATATGCTATGTGCATTGTGAACTGTTATGCTGGACTAACTATATGCAGGTTGTGGTTGGAGTATCAGGGGTACTGGTATTCTATATACTTAATTTTGTGTTTATTAGTCTACTTGCTGAGTACCGCGTGATATTTAGTACTCACCCCTTGCTTCTACATTCGTGTAGGTGGTGAACTCGGATAGTGAAAAGTATTTCCTTATACGTTGAGGATTCTCTGGAGACTAAGAGAGGTAGCTGTTGACATCTGGCAAACTCTCTTGTTCCTATTTCTTCTGTATTTGTTCTAATTGAGAAGAAGGACTGTTGAACTTGTATTTCTTGATTTTTCTGTATTTCTAGTGGCTTGTACGCGTGACATCCAATCCTTGGGTGGGATTTTAAGTTTATGAAAATTCTCAGTTTAATTATTATTTTAATCAAAATGCTTCCGCACAGTATGAAATAAGGCTGACTTGTACTGATGAGATCGAGAAAGTGCCATCACGCCAAAATTTCGGATCGTGACATATATGGTAACTCTTTAGTCTTGGTTTGTTGTAATGTCTTTGTTAGTTATCACGTCATTGCGCTACAGTTGGCATGACCTTCAGTTTCTTAGAAAACAAGAAAGATCCTAGTTTGAGACTGTTACATATTATTACATGGAATTCTCATTACTGTTTTGCATCAGCTTTATTTCCTCATTTTGTGCCCCTATTTTGGTTACCAACACTATGTTTGGGTCCAAAAATAGTCAACTTCAATGTTGTGTCTAGTTTTGAATATTGTAGTTTATTCTCTTTTGTTCTGTTTGAGTAGCTTAACCGTTTGGTTTTCATCTTGAGTAAAGTATGTGGGTTGTGAGTTGAGTGCCCCCTTATCAATTGATGTCTATTAGCCTTTTGTTAGTGAAAATTCATTTTAGTATTTTGTTGTGCTCCTTTCATTTCTTTTGAAAAAATCAAAGTAGTTTCACTGTAATTTGCTTCTTTGTGATTAGATGTTGTCATATGGTGTTAATTTGAACACACTGTTATGAGTGTTAATTCCTTTTCTTTGTCCTTTTGTTGCATGTGATCACGGCTCGAGTCTGTTTTGGACTCCTCCCTTGCATCTCCGCGATTGAGGGGCTAGTACAGGAATGGAGGCTGGTATACAGGATTTTGAAGGCCAAAATCAGCGTATATACATTGATATATAGCAAATATACACTAAGTTTATGTCACAGGTAGAAATGGGCTAAGCCCAAAAGGCAGCAGCTGAAAATAGGAGGGCAAGCAGGCCCAATTCTTGGAAATTAAAAAAAAGGAAGTGGGCCAAAAGCCCAATCCTTGAATCTTTTTAGATTATATTATTTGTTTATTTATTTATTTGCTTATATTTGTGTGAATATTAACATTTACTTGTTTATTTGTATTATTATTTATTTTTTTAATCTTATTACTTTCCCCAACATGTTTGTCATTTACGTTGATTTTCTTTTTTGATTTATCTTTAATGTTAGAATTGTTTTCTACAAATTGGGTTTTAGTGAAAATCTTGCAAAATAGGTAAGTGTTAGTTAATTCTCTTTGAAGTAACCTATTTTTCAAATCTAGTTAATTTTCAAATTTAGTCATTTTTTTAAGATTTAGTTAAAGTTTTGAACTTAGTCAACTTTTGCTGATTTAGTTAATTTTACAAAGATAGCCAATTTTTTAAATTTAGTCAATTCTTTCAAATTTGATTAATATTTTGCAAGTTTAGTTAATTCTTTTGAATTTAATCAGTACTTTTAAAAACTCAGTCAAAGTTAGTCAAAATCTCTAATCATCGGTTAACCGCGAGTTAGCGGTCATTTTGAGTGAAATTGAACCCTTATCTATTTTTTGGATATTTTAAAACTTTTGGTTAGGTTTTAAAATTTAATCGTGTTTTCTTATTATCCTTAAAATTAGATGGTAACTCTTTAAAGTTTCAAAAATTTGAGTTATACTTAAATAAAAAATTAAATTTTTGAAAAAAAATCAAAAGTCATTTTTTTGAATTAACAAACAACTTATTACTTTCCCTTTACTTGGTCATTTGGACAAATTATTGAAGATTTTCAAATCATTAATTTTGCCGAGAATATTTTTTTTACTTCAATTTTTTTAAGGTTGCTTGACAATTTTTAGAGTTTGAAATTCTTTCATAATTAATTTTGCAATTCTCTCTATTTAGTCAATTTTTGGTAAATTTACTCTCTTTTAAACTAGTTTAGATGTTTTAGTTAAAAATTCCTAGAATTTAAATTATCTTTTATTTCCAAGTCAAATTTTGCAAAGTTATGAAATTTTGTATAATACTTTTTTTTTTTTTTTAAAAAAAAAGATATCTTAGATAGACTTGTGTTTAAAATCATTTTGAATATCATTAGTCTTAAAATATTTTTGAAAGATAGTCAATTAAATTTAAATTGGCAGATAATCGCGCGTTAGCGACTACTTCAAATGTCAATTCCTTCTTAAAGTGATAATTTGAATCCTTATCCATTTTTCCTAAAAAATTTAGAACATTTTCTGTTAGTTGAAATATTTTTTTTAATTTTTTAATTTCTTTAAAAAATTAAGTATCGACTCTCTATTTTTTGAAAAAATTAATTAAGATTAAACTGATTTTTTTGAAAATACCCTTTGCTACCATTAACACTATGTACCAACTGAATAGACAATAATTATACAACACATGAATAACTATAAATTTAAGTTATATCACTGCCCTGTCAAGTAAAAAAATAAATAAATCCAGACGTAAGAAGATCAAGGTTAACAAATATGGACCAATCCAAGATAAAATCCATGATTAAAAATACCTATGGCTTCTCTCTAAGGGATGATAAGGGAAATCTAATCTATGCACATGCAAGACAAATTACAATGACAAAATTAAGTACAATCTACAAAGTAGTGAGACATTGCTAGGGACAGGGGCGGACCTAGGGAGGGGTGTGGAGTTCATCCGAATTCCTTTAGTGAAAAATAACACTGTTTATAATATAAATATATATTTATATATATATATATATATGTGATATTTAAACTTTTTGAACAAAAAGTAAAGTCTAACACATTGGTAAGTTTCCTTTTAAATGAACCATCGTGCTTAAGTTTCAAATTTCACTTAAAGCAGTATTTTTTAGCTTCTCTTTGTTATTCTGTTTCATTTCATTTCAGCTTGGGGAATCTAGCCCAACATTTCACTTTATTTTTTAAAAAAAGTATTGGAATAATATTCAACTATATATGTATTTTTACTTCCTTTGGAAATTGTATTTTATTTATTATTCACACATTTATAATTTTATATTTCGAACTCCCTAAATAAAAATTCTGAATTCGTCACTATAGAATTTATACAATATAAATTTGAAAACGCCTGTTGATTATCAACAATATCTTAATTGTGAAAAACACTATGAAAAGTGATGCATTAAGGATAGACTAGCTTAGATAATTATATACACATTGTAGACGTAGCTAATCTCCACATCATTAGAATCAGTTAGTAGATTAGAAGCTAGTTGAGTTTGTGAGTGACACTACAAGAAAGTAGAGATACGAAAATATTATATAGAGTGATCCACCAAATAAATATGAGTTAAATAATTTTTTTTATGTTATATAGGTTGAAATTATTACCCTTATATAACACTACAACAAAATTAGCTTTTACAGGCAATAAATTATATATGCATATTAACAAAGAATCCTAAAGTCTTTACTGTATTATTTAATTGTCATTGGATTCAGTATCACTGTAGGCTTTAGGAATATTTATAAAAGTGTTTATGCCTCTAAAAGAACAAGGTCATTTTTTGTGTAGTGTCATACTATGAATTAAAATAAATGTTTTTCTATGAATTTAATAACAAATTATTAGGCAATGATGCCTAATTGCTTGTTTTAATTTAAATGGTCGTACTACACTTGACCCTCATTTTTTTTTTGAAAAAATTATAGAAATATATAATTTATGTTTAATAATTTCATATAATCCTGACCCTTTAAGAAGTTACAAAAATCTCTTAAATGATACAAAACTGCAACACTTATTAATATAAAATTACAATTTTTACTTCTCCACATATCATAGTTGAAATCCCTTAATGCTCCTATCTTTTCGACATGTATCACTGATTTCGTTTTTTGTATAAAAAAGAAATTTTTGATAATTTTGAAAAATATTGGTATTAGTTGGAATTAGCTCCAAATTTCCTCTTTTTTTTTTTCCTTTTATGCTTAAATGTAGATGGCTTAATAATTTTTTGCATAAATAAATTACTCATTAAAAAGCAACATTTAGGCCTTTTTCTTTTTGGTATACCTGCGTAGCGTTATTTAAGGGGCATTTAGTGGTAGATGAAAGGAAAACAAAGCACTAGAAAAACATAATAACCACAAATATTCATGTTTCTACGGATCGCTCATACTGTGCTAATGGTATTACCCAACAAATATTACATTGTTAGTAATCACAGCAAAATATGAAGAAATTGATTGAAAATCTGGTGATGTTCATTCTACCGGTGAAATCTCATCAATCTTCATCGCAAACGCGAATTCCTCATGTACAAGTGCACTATCGGAAAACCAGCTGAACATATAAATTTATTGTCCTTTCTTTCTAGTAACCCTAACCCAAATTTCTCCCGATTTAGAAATGCCACATATGAACGATGAACCTCGTTGTCGTTTTCATCAGCTCATGGTTTGATTGTTTTGACGGATTTTATGTACATCAGCTACTAGAAAGTACAGAATTCTCCCATCAGCCCTTTTGTGTGTCCAAAGCGTCTCAGTAAAGGTGTTGGATTTGGACATGACTCAGTCGAAAATTATTACAAGGCAGTCAGGATTTATGATATGTCTAGGGAGCCTTGGGACAGAGATCCGGATGCCAGAAATAACAAAGTTGAATTCTGCACAAATTCTTGGAGGTTTCTGACTAATACGATAAAGTTGATAACAATGATGCATCAGTATGCTAATTCCAAGGCCCTTTATAGGGGGGGGGGGGGAACCTTTCATTGGACTACAAAGGATTGCTATTCTCTGCTTTGACATAAGCACACAAGTTTTCCCTATATGAAAATGCCGCCTCCTTATCATTTCTATGACTTAAAAGCTTATAGCCTCACATTCTTTCAGGACTCTCTAACGTTAATAGGTTACCCACATCCAAAATGCACGACACAACCAGAACATGAGTTTACGGATATTTGGATGATGAATGAAGACGTCCAGCCCATAAAATGCTGCTGTTAACCATGGTTGCTGTCAACCATGGCTGCTGTCAAAAATAGTTGCTGCTATTGTTGAATATTATACCCCTTGTGATGTCACCAATGACATCTATGGAGGTATATTTTCTCCTATAAAAGGAGTTGATGAGCTCTTTCATTAAACAATCACCAAGAACACCAAGACAAGAGTGTAATATGTGTGGTTGAGAGTTATTTTGTAATCTATTCTTGTGAGTAATAGAAGAAATTTTTCTCTCAAATTCGTGTTTACCAATGCTTATTGTTCCTTTGGCTTCAACAAGTGGTATCAGAGCCAAGTTAGAAGTGTTGGTCGAGTTTTTTAGGTGACGGAGACTGTTCACTAGATTTTCTGATGTTGTTCGAAATCTAATTCTGATTGCACCATTGGATTTATCTCGTTGAACGAAGTCCATTGCATCAAACGATGACCTAATCCCAATAGATCATACTTCCCCTTTGTCAAAGGCTAAATCAGATCGAGTCCACACCTATAATAAAAAATTAAATGATAAAAGGAGAAGTAATGGACGATCATCTACCCTTTCTTCTCAGACTAGAGGAGTCTACTACACAACAAAAACTCATCATGATTTTGGTGTAGACGAAATGACACCAAAAGTCCCATCACAAATCGCTCCTATTGTCATTGTGCTTGGAGAGAAGAGCTCTATTATAAAGGAGCAATGGGTCACTACTACCACACCTATAAAACTTGATGGAGCCTCAATAGCAGGAAATCCCAATCAACAACCCAAACCCCATCGTTCTCATTTCTAAGCCATTACCATAGGAGCACCAACCCATGTCATAGTTAGAAATAGGTCTGAGGGATTGACAGTTGAGATTTCAAGCAACAGTGGAGGGACGTCTAGTGACAATACTAGTGCAAAATCTAGCTTATCTTTCACAAGTGATCAAGAAGGGCTTGGACAATGCACTTGAAGTACTAGGGATGAGAATTTGGGAAGAGACATTGAGAGAGTCAGGTACGTCAACCCACATTAGTATGATGAACACTCTAGGATTGGGATGCTTGATGAACTAGACCTTTCTAAAGTCACCCTTCTACCCATTTTATCCTAAACTCCCCCACACCTTTCATCTACCTTTTGTCCAGTTAGACCCTTTGACTCCAACGAGCAGCCAAGGCGAAACCATGGCAAACAACCCAACACAAAGAGGGAGGAATAACAGTCTTGGAGTTGCTAAAGCAAGGCAACCAGGAAATAGAAGAGATCCTTGTAAAATTAGAGGTATGGAACCCCAAAACCTACGTGTTGGACAAATTGCTGTTAAGGGAACTAGACAACTCGATTCCATCAGTGATGTAATTCATTGTATGAGTCGCTGGATGGCCTATACACTGAACTTAAATCTCAAATCGACAGAGGGGCCGACTGCAGTAACAATTAATCCGGTGATGTCAAAGGGATCATGGAAAGGGAAGGAGATCTAAAGGGAGAGCTCACATCAATCGACGATAAACTTTATCATATGAAATATGAGGGGGGCAAATAGTGCGGTGCTTCGGAGACACTGCAAGGCGCTAGTGTAGACACACAAGTCGACGCTACTAGTTCTGTTAGAAACAAAGATGACAAAGCACAAGAACATTTGCAATACACTAACGTTTGATACTTACAATCAAGCACTCTCGAAAGGGCTCTCTGGTGGCATTGTATTGATGTGGAAGGAGGGATTGTTGGAGATTGACAGTCTCTCTGTGACTCAATAGGGCATACACGCCTTGATCAAGGTAAGTCCCAATTCCATTCCTTGGATATTTTCTGCTATCTATGCTAGTACTGAGCTGCATAAAAGGTTAATTATGTGGAATGAGTTGTATAGCCTGTCAAATTCTTCTCATATTGAATGGTTGGTGGCTGGTGATTTTAATGAGGTCCTACACTCTAGTGAAAAGTTAGGGGGGCAATGGAGTCAGCAAAACTAGGGCCAAACACTTCTGGAACTGCCTATAAGCTTGTCAACTTGTGGACCTTGGGTTCAAAGGTCAAAAATACACTTGGACTAATAAGAGACATCATTTTAGATCCCAGTTAATTTCGAGAGGTTAGATAGATGTGTGGCTAATGATGTTTGGATTAAAAAGTATCTAAATTCTTTGGTCATACACCTCTCTAGAACGAAGTCTGATCACTGTCGCTTGCTTATGAACCTTAAGGCTAGAACTCACCATAACTCTCCAAAGCCCTTTAAACTTGAGCCCATATGGTGCAGCCACCCCCTTTTTAAAGATCTAGTGCTTAGCTCCTTTCCCGAGGATCATACCCTCCTCAACTCCATTAAGGACTTTCAAGACCGTGCTACCACTTGGAACAGGCAGGTCTCTGGGAACATCTTTAGGCAGATGAGACTAACCTTAGCCCGACTAGATGGTATACAAAAATCCCCCAACTACCCCCATAACACTTCCTCTATCACCTAGAAAAAGAGCTCTAAGAGAAATATGATAACTTGCTCCTTACTAAGAAGGAGTTTTGTTGACCAAGTCCAGAATCTCTTGGCTCTGTGAGGGTGATGCTAATACCAGCTTTTTTCACACTTCCACTCTTACTAGGAGAAGACAGAACAGGATTATGACTCTTGAGACAGACTCTGGTGATATGCTGGAGCAACCTGAAGCCATCCATAATTACACGCTCTCCTTTTTTAGAGGGCTGTACACCACTGAACATACTAGTAGTGCTTGGTACCACCACATACACAATGATGATAGATCTCTCCCTGCTCACCCCCCGAGGAAATTTTGAGGGATACTGAAATTATCAAGGCCATCAATTTTTTCAAGCCTACTAAAGCCCCTGGACCTAATGGCCTCCATCCCATGTTCTACCACAAGTATTGGGATATTTTGGGAATAAAATGATTACATTCTATAAGGAGGTCTTTACAAAGAGCTGCATGCCTCCTGAGGTCAATAGAACCCTTCTCTACCTGATCCCCAAGACCACCGATGCCTATTGTTTAAGGAATTTTAGACCTATTAGTCTTTGTAACACCTTGTACAAAATTGTCACTAAGATCATCACCAATAGACTCAAACCTATGCTGCCCAGTATCATAGGTGAGAGTCAAGATAGTTTCCTGCCTTCTAGAAAAGCTTATGACCATGCCATAGTAGTCCAGGAAGTTATCTCTCACTTTTGAAAAATCAAAGGGAAGACAGGTAACATGGCACTAAAGATTGATATTGAGAAAACATTTGATAGGATTGAGTGGTACTTCATTAAGGAAACCTTGGATTACTTTGGGATCCTTACCCACCTATCTAAACTCATCATGTGCTACATTACCACTAGCTCCATACAAGTCCTTACCAGTGGCAGGACGACAGAGGCTTTTTATCCTACAAGAGGCATCAGAAAGGGAGACCCCATGTCCCCATACATATTCATTTTATGTATGGAAAGGCTGTCGAGGGATATTTCTAGGCTGGTGGACTCCAAGTGCTAGAATATCATTAGGATTTCATCCCAAGGACCCAAGCTTTCATATCTTTTCTTTGTTGATGATCTCACTCTCTTTCCCCGAGTGGAGCAGGAACAACTATGCTATTGCCCACACTCTCCACTAATTCTCGCGTGCTTCAGGGCAAAAGGTCAACTGTGCCAAATCTACAATTGTTTTTTTCTAGAAATTGCCCTACTGCCCTAAAAGATCAATGCTCCACTATCCTGGGAATTGCCGGTAAGAACTCATTTGGAAAATACTTGGGCTTCCCTATTTTCAACAAACGTCCTATGAACAGTGATTTCTAACACCTAGTAGATAATATGATATAGCGACTCATAGGTTGGAAATCCAAAATTCTCACTATGGCTGGGAGAAATGTTCTTGTGAAATCTACCCTTAGGGGGATTCCCTCCTATGTCATGAGTTACATTAAAATCCTGGAAGGCGTCACTAAAATTTGGTCAAAACTGTCAGGGATTTCATATGGGGAACAACTCAAGAGAAGAAAAAGAGGCACCTCCTTAACTGGGACACTATCACCCTCCCCCAAAGCAAAGGTGGACTTGGCATCCACAAACCAAGTTTAAGAAACAAAGCTATCTTGAGTGGTTTAGCATCGAGGGTCTTTTAAGGCCATGACACCTACTGGAAGGCATTGCTCAAGAACAAGTACAAGAATTACCCCGTGAGTGGCCTAGGAAAGCGCGCGTCTCCAGAACTTGGAGGAAAAACCAAGAAAGCTGGGGTAATATTGCAAAAGCCACCGAATGGGTCATCTGTCGAGGTGATAAAGTTAAGTTTTTAATGGATGACTGGGTTCCCCACCTCAGCAGGCTCAAGGATTGTATTCACGGGCCATACACTCTACGAGGCAGAGTACCACCTTAAGGTTGCAAACCTATGACATAATAAAAATTGGTACTTTCAGTATCCATTGAGCTCCCCCTAATATCCAAACAATCATTAGAGATGTGGTAATTAATGATGACTCGAGAGATTTGGATACGGTGGCTTAGAGTCTCACTCCTAAAGGGAAATTTACCACATCCATTGCCTACTCCTACATACATAATCAAACCTAGGAAAATGAGGACGTAGGGAAGGGATGTCATTTCACACATATTTGGAAATCTCGAGTTCCTAATAAAATCAAACACTTCTTGTGGATACTCTATCACCAAAGGATCAAAACAAGTATACGCCTATACAGACTTGTATGATCACTGATCCCAAATATAAGATATGTGGCCACCACAAAGAAGATATTATCCACCTATTCTTCACTTGTATCATTGCCAAAAACTTTTGGGGATAGGTGCAATCGAGTACGTTGGTGAGGGGAAACCTCAATAGTAGCCTTCTGGATTCGTCGTCTCGGATGGAACATTAAAGGAAGATAGAAAATAACAGTTGTGCTGCAGGGACCAATTGGGATACCTTTTTTTCATATTGCCTATGGCATATTTGAAACACTAGAAATTCCAATTACTTTGGCAATAAGGCTGACCTTGTCAACTTTGTAAACACCTACAACTCCGCCGTCAAGTACGCTGTCCTAATAGCACCCTCAAAAGGAAATACCAATTCGACAACCATTATGTGAATCAGTTGGGCCCCTCCAACACAGGGCAAAACTAAATTGAACACAGATAGGGCCGCTGCTCATCTGCCCAACAGTGGTATTCTTGGGTGTCTTTAGAGATCAGAAAAGTGAATAGATGATAGGTTAGAATTCAGCAATTGCCCTCACCATGCCATTAGAGGAGAAGTTGAAAGCAATCATCTATGACTTAAAACTAGCAGAATAACATGGAATCACAATCCTAGAGATTGAGTCAAACTCTATGGAAGCATTGGTATCCGTTCTGACAATTATACCAATCTTTGATAACCTTATTTTTGAATGAAAGTAATGGCTGAGTTGGCTATAGTAGTGGGTGTTACATCACGGGTTCAGGGAATAAAATTAACTAGCTGATTGCATGCTAATGAGGGCTCAAGGAAATGGAAGTTGGGTGCTGTCCAGGCTTTTGTTACCCCACCATCTTTTGTTAAGAACAACTTGCTATCGGACCTAGTGTCATGCCCCCGGAGGGGACCCAAGATGTGGCCGGCACCCAGAGACTACTGCTAGTCCCCAAGCGAACCACTTGGCCTCATCACATTCATTCAATTAACAATCTTCTAGTCAGCGAAAGATAAGGAAAAATAAATGGTCACATCTAATCATCTAGTCCCAACAATAATGTAGAAAAAGGCTAGTAAAAAAACTAACTCACAATTTGGACAATCAACATTCGGCACAAGTCTATGAATCCTCTATCACTATTAAGTGGTGCCAATGATAGATCCATGGCTACCTTAAATCAAATAAAAGATAAACAACTCTAACTCTAAAGCATGATGAAAAATAATGTAATGAATCCTTCGAAGTAGGGGAGGCTCACCAATCTGCTGAACGCTTGAAAATGCTCAATGATTTGCCTGCTGGCGACCTCTATCCTGCATATCTACATCATAATATGATGTAGTACAAAAGGGGATGTCAGTACTTGGAATGTACTGGCATGTAAAATAGCTGAGTGAAACCAAAATATGTAGAATAATATAAAAATAATATCAACTCAACATTGAAAGCAATTAACATGCCAAATGCCTATCTAAAGCAAGAATAAAGAGTAGACAATTGACCCATCAACTCATCAATCAAATCAGACTCGTCTCAGAAGGACTCATCTCAACTCATCTCATCACATATCATCTTATCTCATCTCATCACATCTCAACTCAGAGTACTCAAGGTAGGAACTTTCTGGGAGTTTCTCTTATCCGACAACAATCACTTATGAGCCAGTGATTGTATAATAAGCTGCCCTTGTTGCCACAGTCGTCCCATACTTTCTAGGTTGGGGATGTATCGAATCCACTAGGGACCCCAACTATCTATTAAAGTTACGTCCTCTATTGTTTTAGGGACTCTATCAAGAGGGAACCATAATGATATGTAACGGTTCTAATCCTTACCTACGCTTGGCTACGTAGTTTGACAAGTGTGAGTTAGACTAACTCTTACTCTTTTGGGGATTGATACTCCTCCTATGACTCAATGCTCATAAAACAATCCATCCAGTCAATACATCTCAATTGACTCATCTCAACTCAGCCTTATAAAGTCTCTCATCATTCAATCAAACCAATCAAACCATCTCAATCAACCTCATGGAGGCTAATCTTTCAGTCAGTCTCGAAGATACTCTAATCATCTCATCAATCAACATTTCAATCAATAGCTTAAGAATTTGACAATCATTAGGCAATAATTGAATAGACAAATCGTTAAAGTTCATTTATGGAAACTAAGTGGACTATGAAAGTTCTATCGGCTCATCATTATTCTCACATCTTAATCTCAAACACAATCACAACCACATTCTCAATCAAGGCTCTAGACTCAATCCCTATATTCTTTCATGCAATCTTTGAGAAATAATAAGTAGGGTTTATGCAATAATTCATGTAAAACATTCAATTCAAGAAAACAAGATTGTGATGATCATCAACATATGAAAATACATGTAAAAATCATAATCTTTTCAAGAAAATAATCAAGAATCATGCATTTAAGCTCAAGAACCTTCAACTCTCATCTAAGACCACCTATGGGGCACATGAGAGAACAATCTGATGCTCTTATTTAGCCTTACATACCTGGAATGAAGCTCTTCAAATCACTCGTCAAGAATTCACCTTGAATTCTCCAATCTTACGTTCTTCTTTTTCTCTCTCAAGACCTAACTTTCAAGTGTGGTAAAGAAGGACTTAGAATGGGGGTTTTGACCTTATTTACTCATCAAAATGACCTAAAGAGGTTGTGGGTTAAGTTTAAAAGAGGTGGAGAAAAGTTTAGAATGCCCCTCAAAAGATTTAATATTTTAAACTTTGGTGGAATAGGTCAGGATAACAGGTTCACAACACAGACCTGTTGCACACCTGTGAATTTCAGAAATTTAGTCACGTCGCAAAATTAAGAAAATATATAAGTGTGGATCCGCAATAGGTCTGCATCGGGGAGCTGTTGCATACCCTCACTATTTTCGATCTGTGATAGGTCTATGTCACGGCCTTGTCGCATACCCTTACTGTTTTTGGTCAATTTTGTAAAAATAAATTTTTGACCCAGTTGCTCCTAAATCGGGTCGAGACCACTCTCTGATTTGATTTTTTCATGCTGATTGAAAATTCGATCTAGAAAGATACGTCAGGAGCACATCCCCATTTTAGGAGTATTTTGATAATTTTACTGGGTGTTACATCATCTTCCCCTTGGGATCATTCGTCCCAATAACCATATCACTCACGAGCATTGCTCCCTTCCCATCTCTCTTTGGCCCTATATTCAACCCATCGACATATATCCCCATCCTCCCCTCATATTAGCAATCATATCCGGACCATAACGGGATAATTGCATGAACTTCAGCCCATACTCGTGTACAGTCATAGAGCACTGTTTCAAGTTCAAAAACTCCCTTAGCTTTGCCTTTCTCCTCTCCCTTGGGAAGAAACGTCCCAAGAAAGCTTCCTCGATCAAAGCCCAAGTCATCACGGGGGCATTCTCCCCTCTACCCTTCTTCCACTAGTCGTACCACATTCTAGGCACCCCCTTTAGTTGATAAGCAACCAACTCCATTCTATCAGCATTAGCCATATGCATCACTTGGAGCACTTTCTGGAGTTTCTTCCACATAGCTTTCAGTATCCTCAGTGGATGCAAACCCTGTGAACTTAGGCGAATTCATCCTCAAAAATTCCCATACTCTAGAAGTGTCATGGGCACCATGTCGGGCCGCTCTTGGTCTAGCAACAGGTGCTGCGATCGCCTGGGCTAGAGTTTGGATAACTTGGCGAAGCTCAGCATTGGAAACCCCATCTTGTGGGGGCTGTACAATAGGGATAACTTGTTCCACGGGCACCTCATGTCCTTAAGGATCAGGTGGATTGACATTCTATCGTGCCAGATGCCCTCTAACTCTGACGACTCTTCTGGGAGGCATGATTACAATTTTGAAATGCGCAAAGCATGAATTAGAATAAAACTTTCATAGAGTATAACTCTATAACACAATTTACAACATGATTAAAGGGAAACAATTCTTAATGTCCTATAGCCTCCTGTTTATCAAGTATGGTTGATAACACACCTATAAACAAGACTCTACTAGACACGGCTTCATAGACTCCCTAGAGACTTGAACACATGCTCTGATACCAAGTTTGTCACGCCCCAGGAGGGGATCCAAGACATGGCCGGCACCCAGAGACTATTGATATTCCCCAAGCGAATCATTTGGCCTCATCACATTCATTCAATCAACAATCTTCTAGTCAGTGGAAGATAAGGAAAAATCAATGGGCACATCTCATCATCTAGTCTCAACAATAATGTATAAAAAGGCTAGTAAAAAAACTAACTCACAATTTGGACAATCAACATTCGACTCTAGTCTATGAATCCTCTATCACTATTAAGTGGTGCCAATGACAGACTCATGGTTACCTCAAATCAAATAAAAAATAAGAAACTCTAACTCTAAAACATTATGAAAAATAATGTAATGAATCCTCTAAAGTAGGGGAGGCTCACCAATCTGCTGAATGCTCGAAGATCCTCACTGATTCGCCTGCTGATGACCTCTATCCTGCATATCTACATCATAATACGATACAGTCTAAAAGGGAACGTCAGTACTTGGAATGTACTAGTATGTAAAATAGCTAAGTGAAGCCAAAATAGGTAAAACAATATAGGAACAATATCAACTCAACATAGAAAGCAATTGACATGCCAAATGCCTATCTAAAGCAAGAATAAAAAGTAGACAGCTGACCCATCAACTTATCATTCAAATCAGACTCGCTTCAGAAGGACTCATCTCAACTCATCTCATTATATCTAATCTCATCTCATCTCCACTCAAAGTACTCAAGGTAGGAACTTTCTGGGAGTTTCTCTTATCCGACAACAATCACTTATGAGCTAGTGATTGTATAACAAGACACTGTTGTTGCCACAGCTATCCCATATTTGCTAGGTAGGGAATGAATCAAATCTACTAGGGACCCCAACTATTTGTTAAAGTTAAGTCCTCTATTATTTTAGGGACTTTATCAAGAGGGAACCATAATGAGATATAATGGTTTTAATCTTCGCTACACTTGGCTACGTAGTTTTGATGAGTGGGAGTTGGACTAACTCTTACTCTTTCAGCGCTTGATACTTTTCCTATGACTCAATGCTCATAAAATAATCCATCCAGTCAATACATCTCAATTGACTCATCTTAACTCAGCCTTATAAAGGCTCTCATCATTCAATCAATCCATCTCAATCAACCTTATAGAGGCTAATCTTTCAGTCAGTCTCGTACATACTCTAATCATCTCATCAATAGTTTTCATAGAAATCACAAAAAGGGTATATTGCTGCCATTTTGAAAGGAGCAAAAGTTGAAAGAAAAAGCTCCAAGTCCACGACCGAGAGAAGCGAAAAGATCTCAATCAACAACTCAAGTATTTGAACAATCATTAGGGAATAATCGAATAGACAAATCATTAGAGTTCTTTTATGGAAACTCAGAGGACTGTTTGAGTTCATCTAAGACCACCTACGGGGCACATGGTAAAACAATCTCATGCTCTCGTTTAGCCTTACATACCTAGAATGAAGCTCTTGAAATCATCTATCAAGAATTCTATTTGAGTTCTCCAATCTTACGTTCTTCTTTCTTCTTTCTCAAGCCCTAACTTTCAAGTTGGTGAAAAAGGACTTAGAATGGGTTTTTTTGACCCTATTTACTCTTCAAAACGACCTAAAGGGGTCGTAGGTTCAGTTTAAAAGAGATGAAAAAAAATCTAGAATGTCCCTTAAAAGATGTAAAATTTTAAACTTTGGTGGAACAGGTCGTGAATTTTGGAAATTCAATTCCATCGAAAAATTGAGAAAATATATAAGTTTGGGTTCACGATGGGTCTGCATCGCGGATCTGTCACGTACCCTTATTATTTTTGATTCGCAGTAGGTCCACGTCGTGGCCTTGTCATGTACTGTTACTGTTTCTAGTCAATTTTGTAAAAAATAATTTTTGACCTGGTTGCTCCTAAATTGGGTCGAGACCACTTTTTGACTCGACTTTCACGCTGATCGTAAATTTGATCTTGGATTTTCTATTCGAGCTTGGGAAGATGTGTCACGCGCACGTCTCCATTCTAGGGGTATTTTGGTAATTTTATTGAGTGTTACACTTAGTTGGGACTATCTATACTAGGAAAGTAAATTCTTATAAATCCTATGCTAGCTGGGATGTGGCCTCGGGACAATTTGAACTCATTTTGTATAACTCAAAGTGCTTAAACTGACAACTCTTGGCTACCAGGGACACAATCCCTATGGTGCACCCTACCTATTTATAATATAGGTAGTTTTTTCTGGCTAATAAAAAAAAAGTGAGTGTGTCATGTGTAGTAGAGGAAAGTTAGGGAATTGTTTGTGTAGATGCGGAA
>JAOTQJ010026705.1:0-16350 GCA_025642045.1 Solanum sejunctum | reverse complement strand
TAAATGACTGCCATATGCTATCCTCCCTTTTTCCCTCTCATTTTTCTTTTCGTTTCGTTCCATTTCATTTTTACATTGTATTCTATTTTATTTCATCTTACATTTTCATCTTGTCATTTCTATCCATATCTAGTCCTTCTACTTTTGGGGTTTGAGTTGAGGGTTTTAGGAAATAGCCTCTCTACCTTGATGAGGTAGGGGTAAGGTCTGCGTACAATCTACCCTCCCCAAACCCCACTTGTGGGACACAAATGGGTATGTTGTTGTTGTTGTTGTTTAAAATTTTTTCTCAAACTATTATTTTATTTTTCTTATAATATTTAAAATTAAGGAATCCTAAAGTATAGGTAAGAAAAAAATATAGAGCATGAGATATTAGGTAGATTGAATCAATAGCGGAGCCAGAATTTACATCTAAGGGTATCAAATATAATGTACTAAGCACACAAACAAGTTAACATCAAAAGGTGTCAAAGTAAAAAGTAAAAAACTACAACAGTTACTTTTTTAAAAAAAGCTAAGTAAAAAAGAAAGAAAAAAAATCATCAGATTGTTTGGAATAACAATGCTAAAATATTAAATAAAATTAGCTGGGTTTGAACTTTGGACATCAAGTAATACTACACGTCTCAATTAACCACTGAGCTAACTCTTCAGCTTGTATAAAAAAATGTCAAATTTAATAAATATAGGTATAAATAAAAATTTAACTTATCTACAGAGTGTAATTTTTCGACGAAGGGGTGTTGATGTGTTGTTGAATTACAGCAGATTTGATGTCTAAAATATAGGATTTTGCATATTCTTAATGCCACATTTTATGATTTTTATGTGTTTTTGTGTTGTTCTTGCGCAAAATACAGGTTGGTATGATTTTGGGAGAAAATTGCAGATTTTGATGAAGTTCAGGACATACAAGCCACCCTACGGTGGTAACCCAACCAACGAGTCGTAGTGTGCCCTCGTTGCCAGAAACAGTGTTCAAAAATTAGGAATCTGCAAAGTGAATGTCAACTATATGATGCTAACCTATGAGTCATATGTATCACTATGACTCGTAGGAAGGGGCCTCGTAATCAGAAATAGTGTTGCCAAAATTTTGACCAAGAACTGCAACTAAAGACTACTAGAAGATACTACAAATTGTAGAGCAACCCACGAGTCATAACAATGGATCGTAGCAGTCAAGTCCAAAATGTCAAGTGTTGAATCCGAAAGCCCCATTATGACTTGTAGGTCTCCGTACGAGTTGTAACTACGAACCGTATCTTCTACTAGCTATATTTTCTATTTTATTTTTAGGGTTTTTTTTGCAAATAATATAAATAGTTAATGATAGGGTTTCTGAAAGAGAGACTTGACACTTATAAAGATTTTATAACTTTGAATATTTTTAGAGAGCGCTTTTCTTAGGGTTTAGAGTAGCTTTTAGGATTTTTGTTTGAAGATCCATTTTGGGGGATTTGAAATCACTTGTACGCAAACTCCATTGTTGCAAGCTTGTGGCTTCAATATCAAGATGGTTTTATTCTTTATTGTTCTTGGGTAATCTCTAAACCATATTTATTATACTCATTATTTATAATGTTTCCCTATCCATGAGTGGCTAATCACTCACAACTTCGGGTTGTGAGAACCATGAGGAGTTAACTCAAAATAACCCAAATTTTATGCATTTCTTTGATTAGGTATTTGCATGTGTTTTCTATTTTCTTTCATTTTGAATGTTGTTTAGTGGTGGCCAACACCACACTCCGCCTACTATCACGATCCCGAATAAGGTAGTGACGAATAGGAAAAGGAAAATAGATGACATGATTCAATTGATGTGTTCTCATCTAATCAACTAAACCTGACCAATGGGAGGTTGACTAGGATAATGGGTAATGGTTAGTTGGCACACCATGGTCGCCGATCAAGCGTCATGGTGAAATTCAACCTTCACCTTCAAAAGAGGGTTGAAAGAACCTAAGTTACGGTCCTGTATGTGATATTTCAATTAGAGTTTTATTATCTGTGCCAGTCAAGTTAACAAATCATAAGGAATTAAATTCCCAAGTTGTCCCTCAATTTGATTGTCTCTTCGCTTTAGTAGTGTAGTGTTTTTATCTGCTTTTATGTTTAAATTCAACCCCCCCTCCGGCCATTCTAGAGAAGTTAGTTGACTGATGCTTGAAATAATTATTAGTGAATCAATATGGTCAATACCGTATTCCCTGTGGATTCAACCCTAACCTACGATTAGGTTTATACTTGATAGTGACTGCTTTACTATTAGAGTGAACATAAAAAATTATGGAATCATTGCCGAGAATACAATTAGGTTTTTGACTTGATTTCACTAGTTAGTTCAAGTATTAAATTCTAGATTCTCTTGTATCTTACTTTTATTTTTATTTTTGTTGTTTAGTTTTGGTTGCAGGATATACTAGGTTTGTATGCCCAACACAAGGAGCCAAGGTAATCCCTTAGTTCCAATTAACTTAGAGTTCCACCGAATTGCAAGAATAATGGCCCTAGAAAATGAGATATCACAACCGATGAAGCTATTGGTCAATATAAGGAAGATGTGGGTAGAGATGAACACCCACGACAAAGAGAAAATAGGCCACACCATAGGGCTTTCAATGAAAATGCATATGGATGGAACTAATATGGTTAGAACCCTACAGCTATAGATGTTATTGGAGTGATAGTATTACCATCACTACCGGCCGATACTAAGTTCACCGTGTCTATCAGTCTCCTGTAAATTCTAAAAAATCATGGTTTGTTTATGGGGCCACCTTCGGATAATCCACATAGTCATCTCCACAATGTCGCATTTGATAGTGGTTGGTTTGAGAATGTTCCCTCTATCTCTTACTGGAAATGCAGTTATTTGGCTATCGAGCTTCCACAAAGTGTGATCACTAGTTGGACCGAGCTACAAAAAGCCTTTTTAGAGATGTATTTTCCAAGCTTCAAAAAGCTTAAGCTCAAAAATCAAATCAACAACTGTGAAAAATTACCTGGTGACTCAATCAGTACCATGTGGGAAAGGTTCACCAAGTGCTTGAGGATGGTTTTGGATCACAAAATTGTTGATGATGCCTTAGTGGAGATCTTTTATTAGGATCTTGATGAGACTAGTCAAGCTTATGCCGATACCATTATGGGAGGCGTGTTTCTTGATCAACCATATGCACGCATCACTGAAAGGCTAGAGTAAGTGGTTGAAACAAATAGAGCATGGGGGAAAAGAGAGAGGTGCTACTAAAACTTCTTGTGCGGTGAACACCAACAATAAGCAAGACAAGGTGAATGAGGAGATTATGCAACAACTTGCTCAACTTTGCATAAATATGAACTTGGTGTTGAAACAAAACCAAGCAAGTGTTCATACAGTGACTCACCAACCTCCAAAGGCACCCATATATGAAGAACCCTTCTTTGAGAAAGATGCTTTCTTTGTGAGTAATCAAGCAGCGAGTTTCCGAAACAATGCCAAGGGTCCAACTTAGACTATTGGAGGCAAGATACTGGGAAGCAAGGTTGGAACTACAATCATAAGAGAGCGTATAAAGATAATCTTAGTGATTATTATGTACGAGAAAGAGTACCAAAGATCGAATGGGGGCGAAGACATGGTTATAAAAATAGTCCCTATATGCCTCTCCATAATAGTGATGCAGGGTCTAGCACTTCTAGGATTGAGAAAATGTTCGCCAACTTGTTAAAGTGGGCCAACAATCAAGATGAGACCTTGAGAGTGATGAAATTGGATATTTCAAGCATAAACCAAAAGACAGAGTCTCATTCAGTGGCCATTAAACAATTTGAGCAACAATTTGGCAAAGTTTATTCTCAATTGAACCAATTCCCAAAGTTCACTTTGCCAAGAAACACGATTCAAAATCCAAATAATGATGGACATTGCATGGTGATCATTACAAGAATTGGAAAAAGTACATTAGCTACCCAAATGTCGGTGGTTATTGATAATCATTGTGAAAATAATGTTGAAAAGGAAGCTAGAGTGATTAAGGAGAAAGACAAACATAGAAAGTTCAAGACTTTCCCAAGACCTCCTCCTCCTTTTCCTCAAAGACTTAAGAAAAAGGAGGAAGAAAGCAATTTCGAGCACTTTCTAGCAATTCTCAAGAAATTATCGGTAAATATCCCTTTGATTAAAGGTTTAGAGAAGACGATGGGTTATGCAAGATACATAAAAGATCTAATCAAGAAGAAGCAAACAGTAAGTCAAGATCTCTCCTAAAGCTTTCAACATCGTAGTGCCATCACTATTAAGTCATTGGTCAAAAAATGTGAAGACCCAGGAGCTTTTACCATACCATGCACTATAAGGATATAAGCACTAGTGAAAGCACTTTGTGATCTGGGTGTTAGCATAAATTTGATGCCACTCGCCATCTTCAAAAAACTTGGGTTGGGTACCCCTATTCCCATAAAGATACAGTTATTAATGGTAGATAGATCAGTCAAGAAACCTGTGGGGGTACTTTATGATGTGCTAGTAAAAGTGGACAAATCTATATTTTTTGCAGATTTTGTTATTCATTAATATGAAGTTGATTTTGCAGTTCCAATCATTTTTGGAAGGCCTTTCCTAGCCACAGGTCTCACTCTGGTTGATATGGAAAAAAGGGTTGCTCACAATCAGGTTTGGTGAAGAGGTAGTGATGCTTCAGGTCTGTCAACAAGGTAGTAAATACTGTGATTTGAGGGTAATCATGCTGATTAAGACAATTGATGATGATGAGTCAGAGGTTCTGATCGAGCTACGTGTAGGATTTAATACTTTTTAGGTAGTGTTGATGAATTTTGACGGTACAACATCCCATATTATTAGGAGATAGTGAATGCTCTTAGGGTATTATTTAGGCCAAGACATTAGGCAAAATTAGAGATAGATCTAGAGAACAAGGAATCTCCTCCCATAAAGCCTTCCATAGAGATCCCACCGGAGTTAGAACTAAAAGCACTCTAATCATATTTGAAGTATGCATTTTTTTGAGAGCATGATACACTGTCAGTCATCATTACAGTAGATCTGAGTGAATATTTAGGTAGAGGCCCTTGTATCAGTACTTAAACAATTCAAAAGGGCTATTGGATGGACAATTACAGATATCATTAGCATCCCCTACAGTATATGCACTCACAAAATTCAACTAGTTAAGGAATGCAAGCCCAACATTGAGCACCAGAGATGATTAAATCCTCCGATGTAAGAAGTAGTTTAGAAAGAAATCATCAAATGGTTAGATGCAGGGGTAATCTATCCTATTACAGGTAGTGTGTGGGTAAGCCTTGTTCAGTCTATTCCAAAGAAAGGGGGGATCATAGTAGTGCCGAATGCCAAAAATAAGTTGATTCCCATGTGATAGTCACTAGATGGAGAATGTGTATAGATTACAGAAAACCTAATGCCTCCACAGAAAAAGACCATTTCCCTATACAATTTATGGATCGGATGCTTGATAGACTTGCAAAAAAGGTTTGTTATTGCTTCCTTGATAGACATTTGGGGAAGAATTAAATTCTCATTATGCTAGAGGATCAAGAGAAAACTATTGTCACATGCCCTTATGGCACATTTGCATCTAAAAGAATGTCATGTGGATTGTGTAATGCTCCAGCTATATTTCAAAGATGCATGATGCCAATTTTCTTGGACATGGTAGAGAGTACTATTAAGGTGTTCATGGATGAATTTAGTATGGTCAGTTAATCATTTGAAGAGTGTCTATTATATGTGGATGATGTTTTGCAGAGATGTGTCAAAAGTCACCTGGTGTTGAATTGGGAGGTGTCACTTCATGGTCAAGGAAGGTATTGTGCTTGGTCAAAGAATTTCGAGTAAAGGCATTGAGGTTAATAAAGCAAAAATTGAAGTGACTGAGAAAATTCCACCACGAATCTTAGTAAAAGGTGTTAGGAGTTTGTTGGGCCATGCAGGATTCTATCGACGCTTCATAAAAGATTTCTCTAAGATTTCACATCCTTTGTACAAATTGTTGGAGAAAGATGTCAAATTTGTGTTTGATGATGGTTGTATGCTATTTTTGAAGAATTGAAAAGGTGGTTGAGTTCAGCACTTATTATTGTGTCTTTGGATTGGTCAAAGCCCTTCGAATTAATGTGTGATGCTAGTGGGGTTACATTAGGTGTGGTTCTGGGACAGCTCAATCAAAAAGTCTCACATCCTATCTACTATGCAAGCAAAGTGCTGAATGTAGACCAGAAAAAAAATATCGTCACAAAATATGAATTGCTTGAATTTGTCTTTGCATTCAAAAAATCATGACCATACTTGTTGGAAGCCAAAGTTATAGTGCATACAGACCATGAAACACCCAAGTATTTGATGACCAAGAAGGATACAAAACCAAGACTAATCAGATGGGTGCTTCTACTGCAAGAATTTAACTTTGATTTGATTGATAAGAAGGGGTCAGAGAATCAAGTCGCCGACCACCTTTCTAGATTAGAGAATGAGGCTATGGTGCAAATTGATGATGGTCTTGATATTGATTATTCCTTTCCAGATAAAAGAGTGTTGTACTTCACATGATCTTATACCTTGGTTCGCAGATTATGCCAACTACTTAGTAAGTGATATTGTACTTCCTGACC
Source organism: Solanum sejunctum (assembly GCA_025642045.1). Taxonomy (NCBI): domain Eukaryota; kingdom Viridiplantae; phylum Streptophyta; class Magnoliopsida; order Solanales; family Solanaceae; genus Solanum; species Solanum sejunctum. The sequence continues at coordinate 9,711 of JAOTQJ010026705.1, read as the reverse complement.
TAAATACCTACCAATGTCGCAGGTTCATGCATTATGTAAAGAAATTCTTTTAGTATGAGTTGTACCTTTTTTATTTATGTGCTAATGGGATCATCCGTAGATGTATTCTGAAAGTGGAAATGGTGAGTATTATCGAAGTGTGTCACTCGTTAGTCGGTGGCCATCACAGTGGGACTCGTGGGGCTTATAAGGTGTTACAGTGTGGATATTACTGGCCTTCTATACATCAATATGCTCATGATTATGTCAACTTGTGACAGATGTCAAAGAGAAGGTAGAGTGTCACGGAGGCAAGAACTTCCGTTAAATCCCATTTTGGTGATCGAATTATTTGATGTTTGGGGAATTAACTTCATGGATCCCTTTGTTAGCTCTCACGAGAATAAGTATATCCTTATTGCTATATACTATGTCTCTAAATAAGTAGAGGCCATAACTTTGCCAAACAACGAGGGCAAAAGTGTCATGGGCTTTCTTCAAAGAAGTATCTTTTCTAGGTTTGGAATACCTCGAGCAATTATTAGTGATGGAGGTTCTTATTTTTGTAATCGTCTTTTGAAACATCTCCTTATGAAATATGGTGTAAAACATCATACGACGACTCCTTACAATCCCAAACAAGTGGGTGGGTAAAAGTATCAAAAAGATAAATTAATCAAATCATGTCCAAGGCTATGAATGTGAATCAAACCGATTGGTCTCGAAAGTTGGATGATGTACTGTGGGACTACCATACAGTGTTCAAAACACTCATTGGTATGTCCCCATACCAACTAGTATTTGGAAAGGCTTGTCACTTTTCATTTGAACTGGAGCATAAAGCCATACGGTCATTCATGAAGCTGAACCTTGATTGGAATAAAGCAACAACATCTAGGTTAATGCAGTTTAATGTGCTTGATGAGTTCCAATTGAGAGCATATGAGAGCTTTGCATTGTACAAACAAAGAATAAAGGTTCAGTATGACCACAGAATTGAGAATTGCCAATCCCCACCAAGGGACGTGGTGTTGATTTATAACTCTAGATTGAAATGGTTTCCTAGGAAACTTAAATCGAAGTGCATTGGACCCTTCTGAGTAACACGTGTCTTCAGTCATGGTGCTATCGAGTTAGAAAATCAACATAGAAAAATCTTCAAGGTCAATGGTCAAAGAGTCAGGTTTTACATGGGAGACATAGAGATAATCAAGATAGTGGAAAAATAGGACCTTAAGGAGGCATAAGGGCTAAACCTTGCCGCGCCGTGCCGTAACACTAAATCAGGCACTGCTTGGGAGGCAACCTAAGGTATGTCGCTTGTTCTTCTTTTATTTTTTGTTATCTACTTTGAGAATAAAGTATCAACTTTTTGGTGGGTATGGGAAGTTATAGACTTGAGTGAAGTCTGAGTAGCTTTTAGTCCATAACTATCATATTTTTGATATCCCAAGGTTTTCTTGTCGTGTTTCTTTTTCCTTGTGGATGAGTTTACTTTCTGTTGAAATGACAGATTTAGGTGTTGTAGATAATTTGTAGATATATAGTGATTATTACTTTTGGTGTGTATATAATCTTGAATGGTTTTATTAATGTTTTGAAAAATGAGTACCCTCAAAATTTTTGGGATTGTTGGTTACTATTACAATCTTGAATGTGAATGGTTTGGCAATGTTTGTTCTAATGAAACAAAGGCAACTTAATGCTTAAAGCGTGTCTCTGAGTCTATGATTGATTGTGTATGCTATGCGATGAGTGTGTGACCAAATTTTTGTCATATTCATGCATTGTACACTGATTCAGAACTTGCCTTGTTACTCTGAGATAGGATTGGTGATCTTGGTTTATTAGGATAGGATCTTAGGCCATTGTTCTTTAAGTTAGTACACTTTTTCTAGAATAACCTACCAAATGTAGTAGTTTACCACTTATTCCAAATGTTTGAGCCTTAAATGTTCTTTTTCTTTCCAGATACCTGACTAGCCTAACCTTGTTTAGTGAAATACCTTGAAATTGGCTCTGGTCTATCCTTGAACATGTTAACCTTGATTGAGGAAACAATCCTAAGCTGAAGGTTGCGACAAAAGGTGGCCCTGGTTTAGGGAATGAATATTGTGTACTTCACCTCAGGCTAAAAGCCTAAGTTGAGAGTGGCCTATGTGGTGGTAAAGTAACAAAAATGAGGTGATTAGTAGGGGTGTGAAGAAAGAAGAGAAAATCATGTGCCAGGTGAGAGGAAAAGAAAAAAAAGTTACCTTTAAATGAAAAGAATAGCAAAATGAGTTTAGAAATGTGGTACAGCCGGAAAAGAAAAAGAAAGCACCTGGAGAAGCTTAAAAATGAAGAATGAGGGAGGTCAAAATGAAAATGGCTGAGTTAACAAGGTAAAAGTATTGAAAAACGTGGTTCAAGGATGACTTTTAGTCACTAATTGCCCAAAGTACCTTACCAAATCCCCAATGGCCTACGTTATAAGCCTATAAAGTCCTAGAGTGATCCTGATTCAACTAGTCAATAGTTCGGAGTATAAGTATATAGGCAAGCCTATCGTATTTGTTATCATGCATGAATCTCATTTGTGAGAGTGATGATGCTTGTACAGTCCTTGAACTTTGATTGCTTTTTAAGTGAAATGGAGGGACTTCTTTCTGTGATGGCATTTGCATGATATAATTGGCATATGACTTGTTCGGCAATTATGAATTGTTGATACTCCTTCGCTTGTCATAGTTGGATTGATAAATGCATCATTATGTCTTGGTTTGCTTGGTGGCTATTCAATCAGGATTTGAAAATGACAATTGGGTACCTGAGGAGCTCCTGGTTGGCCTGGAGAACCCAGAGCCGCCTGACCTTGACCTCTCTGAGAAACCTTAGGACAATCAGAATTTTTTGGCCCTTGTCACTACACCTAAAGTAGGCACAGAAATTCCTCCAACAATCACCTATATATGCTTCTCACACTTGTCACATAAAGGATATCCCTGAACCCCTCCAACTGGTGCCTTATGGGAAGGCACCCTAGCATTAGAAACTCGAGTACCTGAACCTTGATCTTGTTGGAAGTGACCAAAACTACCACCCCAAGAGCCGGAGAACCCAACATCAAAATGGGCCCTCTTAGGATTATGCACCCTCCTTTTTTTGACTTTCTCCCCTTCAATTTGTTTGGCATACACCATGAGACTAGAAATATCCATATTCCAAGTGATTATGGCAATGCGATATTCCTTCACAACTAAGTTAGAGATACTGAAAATGAACTTGTGCACTCTAGCATGAGAATCAGCCACAAGTGCCGAAGCATACTTAGAGAGCTTGGAAAACTTGAGAGCATAATCCCTCACACTCATATTCCCCCTTGCTTCAGGTTGATAAATTCAGTCATCTTGGCTTCCCTAAGCTCAAGTGGGAAGAAACGATCTAGAAATGCAAGCTTGAAATCCTCCCAATTATCAGCATAACCACAAACTCTCTCCATAGACCACTAATTATACTACACCTGCGCTACATTTTTCAACTGATAGGCAACCAATTCAACCCTCTCCTCAGAAGTGACACCCATTACATTCAACACTTTGGTGAGCTTGTCAATGAACTCATGAGTATCCTTGTCAACCTTAGACACAAAGAACTTTGGAGGATTCATCCGTGTGAAATCCCTTACTCTAGATGCCAGAGTGGGATCCCAAGAAAGATTGGCATTTCTAGTTTCAGTAGTCACCACCTGGGTAATCATTGGAAAAGTCATTCGAAATTCGCCATTCGAGATAGGATTATCCATAGGCCCTTGTGATGCTTAGCCCTCATTAGCTGAAGCTGGTCTTAGTAGCTGAGGTCTTCCATGAGGCATCTTCTGAAATAGAGTAATGATACCATCAAGATCAAAACATACTATTCTTGGCATGACATATGATATAAAGAAGTGAGACAATTCATAGAATATCGTCATAGCCTCCCACTCATAGGTATGGTACACTTCAGACCCATGAACAAGACTCTACTTGATGAGGCATGTTGGACTTCAAGAATCATTAACAAACCTAGGGCTCTGATATTATCTCTGTCATGACCTGGACCTAGGGTCTAGAACTGACACAACAAATAGGAACTCGAGGGTCCCCAAACAAGACTCAAAGTACAAAAATCCACATCATCGGTTTGTAAGTGTATTCAAAAGTAACACATAATTCTAAGGGATGAAAAAGTAGGACTCACGCTACGGGGCATCGTAGGGAAAGGAATTTGCATGAACTCACATAGCCCATAGCACATAATGACTAAGAAGCGAGTAAGTATGACTCATATTATGGTGGTAATTTAGGACTTAGGATCTTTCCACAACATAACATAAGATCATCTTATAGCAATATAATCCTTAAGTAGCCATGATCAAGAATTGCATGCAACACTTATCATAAAACAAATAGAGTACAAAAGATATCCAATGATGCCTCTACATAAGATAGGTTTGGGGATAAGACATACCTCCGACTCACTCTCAAAGTAAACAAAGTAGAAACAATGACATAGGTAGAAGAAGTGGTGGCTTATCCTTGAAAGATAGGACTCACCACAACAAGTATAACTTAGAAACCTAGCTAGACGTCGTACGGTGGATGAATGGGCTCTTCGGTCCCTACGTCGTGAAATCATGTAGGCAAAAGTATGTGTTAGTTTGTTTAAATGTACTAAGTATGCAAGATGCAATACATGTAACTTACAAAACTTGCATTCAATATCACATAATATAGAAAATACCATATATAATGAGAGGAGTATGCAATATACTCTGGAACCAATGATGTATGAAATTCAAGGCTCATATATAGTGGGGATGTGACGTCAACTAACATAAGTAACACCAAGTGAGCTATTATTTGGACTCCCAATGAAATCCCCTCATTAGTAAAGAGGTGGTGTACTTGCCAAAGGTAAAACATACTTCACCTTATGGGCATCCCCATTTCATATGAAGCAACCTTCCTTACAGGCACCTCTATTTCAGATAGGATTTTCATATATAGCATAACATGCCATGTCACATAGTTTCTTCTCCTTACGGGCAACCCCATTTCAGAGGCAACTTTCCATATGGGCACGTCCATTTCAGAAAGGAACCTATGATAGGCATATAATATTCAAGGAATGAGAGGGAAACCCTTCTTCCATCGGTGCTAAGTCATCATCTCACAAGAATAATTATAATATACATAGTTATATATGCTTTTGAAAGATGCAATAGTCATTTTTGAAATCATTTCAAAGCATTCTTAATCTTAAAAATCAAACACTTATTCATAACAATTCATACTTAGGCTCAAATACTAAAATCATAATTGATAGTCATAATACTCATGCATAGGAATAGCCCACTCATATACAAGATGGTGCAAACACCCAAAATTCTCAAACAGCCATAATCATAGACATATGTGATCATATTCTTGTCATAACCAATGTTTTATCAAAATCATGTCATAGAAAATAATTGGGCTTAATCAGCTTCATAATTTTCATAATAATCTAATGTCATGAGTGCAAATGTTGTAAATGATGTGAGGATAGCATGGGTAATTAAAATTCAATTTCAAATCAACAATATAATATAAAATTCAGGTCAAAACAAGATTAAATCCACATTTAAAATTATAATATACTCACCTGTACACAAACAAACCTTAAAAGGGACATGCATATTTATAATTCCATAACTCGTTATAATTCATCATTTGATAACTTAAATCGACTTAAAATCAATAGAAACACAACTCATACATTATTTGGATTTAAGTAATCATAATATTTAAAACTTCAATTTAAAGTAAACTAAGAATTCATGAAAATTGCTTGAAAATAGTTTGGATCTCCTTGATTGAAAGGAATCAAGGATCAAAACCCACATACCTTTTCCGAGATGAATAAAACCCCAAAGAATTTGCAGAAAAGTTGAGTTCAGTTGAAAAGTCACTAGAGTTCCTTTGAATTAGTCTTTGAGAGAGTTTAAAATGTGAGGCGTGAGTTTTTGAATGTTTGAAATAAGGTTTAGGGCTTTATATGGTCACTGGACAGCATAGGAATTCCCAAAAGACCAATAAAATTAACTGAATTTATGAGAACACCATTAATGAAATGGATGAAAAAATTTCCCATAGCAACCACGCTTGAGGCTACACGGCCCCATGTGGTATTTCACGGTTCGTGTGGAGTTCCCTTACTCCCCCGCTTAGTAAAAATAAATTGAAAGTTGGGGACCAAGGTTGACACACAGGATTTTGAGGACAAGGTTCACCACATGGGGGGCCTCATGGCCCGTACCATGCCACACAAATCGTGTGACTTGGGCGTGGCATGATACTTAGCCTAAAAAGGCTTTCCTACACCATGTAGAAGGCCATACAGCCAGCCCCACGGTCAGTGGCAAGCCACATAGCCCGTGTAACCGCCCATGTCCTAATACTTAGCTCCAACAAGCTCCAACGCATAAAATCAAGGCTAAGTGTTGTACCACTAAGGGTCAGACGACCAGTACCAAGGCACACGACTCGTGTAGCCCTCCCTGGGATGACATTTGGCCCAAATTTTGTCCAACATAAAATTTCAAGTCCCATGTCATAAAACATTTTGGGTCATTACAAAAGGCAAGTTTTTAAGACTTTCTAAGTGTTGCTGGACCTAAGTTCAAATCTCACTATGAACACTCCCTTATTTATAGTTACTCTGTTGCTATATTTCCAAAAAACAGAGGGTATACAAATAAATATTTTTCCTTCCTTTATTCAATATAAAAAATACTATTCTCTTCATTTCTAATAATTGCCATTTTTCATTTTGCAAAAATTAATTTATAATTTTCAAAGAAAAATTAGATTAGAATAATTTAATATTTTAAAACTAAAATTTTTTACTATCAAAAAACTATACGAAAAGTACTATAATTTACAATTCTTTTCTATATCAATATGATAAAAAATTATAACTTAAAATGTTACTCAAGATTGATAAGGAAAAAGAAAACTATGACAAGTAATCAAACATGCCTCTTAGGCAACTGTCGAGAGGAGTAAAGTAGCAATTTTATAAAAAAAACATTCGGAATAATTACATAGATGAACATATAAAATGCAATTTTTGAAAAAAATATAAATATTATAAATATAATATCATAATAAAATTATTAAAATAGTTGACAAACAGATTTTATATCAAATCTAACTAAAATTCAATATACTACCAACAGAAATAAAATTAAAAATATAATATAAATGTTAAATTAAAAATAAAAAATTTACAATAATAAGTTTATATCAAATTTAATTATTATGCTAACTTTCCAAATGAACCTCAAAAGTAATAAATAAAATAAGAAATTAAATTGAGTTATTAGAATGTCAAAAAATTAAGCTACATCAGATGATCAGATAAAACAAAACTCAAAAGCCTATTTGAATCCTTTAATTTTAAAATGAAAATTAGAAAAATAACCATTGCCACCAAAAGACCCATTTTAGAAAGAACCCCAACCCCCCTGTTAAACTCGTTATGTAAATTGCTTACCTTGAACGGTTGAACCTAGTCCAATATTGTTCAATTTGATCCAACCCGTTAATTTTGCTCTCTGTCAATTAAGGCTACCAAAACATATGGAGTTTGGTAGCTTTGGAGCGAAAAATATGGACTACAGAGGAAACATAATTTGGCGGTAGGACTTTTTGGCTTCCCTCCTTTTAGCTGCTTTTATGCTTCAAAGTTTTTAGGACATTTTAGTCTCTTAGTTTCTTTTTGGCTGCACTTGAGGCAAGTGTATTCCTCTAATCTAGGGATCGATTCAATATATAGACTCAATTTATTTATCCGTAACTTAAAGAGATTGTTACAGAAAATCGTACGTTAGAACTAGATTTAGTCTTCATAAAGTACTTCTTATATGGTGTTCATACATTCTATATACTTGTTGAAATTTCACCGTTGATTTGCAGTTTGAAGAATACAGAAAAAAGAAGGCAACCTACTATTAGAACATTGAAGTAGAGTTCAGGACTTTCTGTGAGGGTTTTGCAGGTTCATATCTTCCTTTTATTTTGTTTGATAGTATGTTGACCTAATTTTATCCTTTGGGTGTCCAACTGTCCAGTAGTTTGATATTACTTGTCCATTATAAGATCTTTTAAGAAGTTAGGCAATAATATAAAACTAATTTGCTGAAACAATACAAAAGATGTAAAATATGTAGAATTTTAGGAAAAGTGATTTACAAGTACATTATTATTCTTATTCTATCTTTATAGTTTTGTCTTATTGAATGGCTTCAACTAAAAGAGAGAACAAAAACTTGACTACCATGATAAGCTCTTATCCACGTATTTTAAATACTGGAATGTCATATGTGTGAAAAATGAAAAAGATGACATGGTGTAAGCAAGAAAGGGGTGTTTAATAGTAATTTTATGTACGGAATTAGTCTGTGCTTGCTTGAGAGGAAACTATATTCAACAACAAAACATGTAGGGATGAATTTAGGTTCCCAATCATAGATGATTGTGGACGAACAACAGAGAAGAACTGCTATGCATATGTAAAATAAATTTATTTTTTCTTGTAAAATAAGTTTAGCATGTGTGAAGGTTTTCAAAATGTGGATGAACTTATATGGCTTCTATCAGGGCCTAAACACTAATTCCCTCTTTGAAGATAAAAGAAATTGTAGGTTTCTGCCTTCTAGCTCTAGAACTCTGGATAGAGTTATTGAGGGTGCAAAATAATGTGATCATAGGTGTTGCCTCTGTGTGATGTTGTTAGTACTTATAAGCATTTATTTTTAAGGCAAAACACCAAAAAGAAACCAAAATCCATAACTTACATATCCTAACTTACGAACTTTTCGCTTATTAGTCATTAAGCCAAAAGCTAATTCAATCAGGCTCTAAGAAGTGGGAAGTTTGCCAAATTAAGTTTTGAACTGGTATGAACTTCTTTCCTCTTCCACCTTAGCAGTTTGTGTGTGAGGAGACATCTAAGTAAAGCTAGACTGCTTCTGGTGAGGACTAGTACTAGGTTACTTCTTCTAAAGAACATCAATTTGTTGTTGATCAGCAATGTTATTCTGATACTTTTAAGGACTGAACAACATTTGTCGTAGAACACTCTGTGCTACTAGGCTCACTTGTAACCTGTTGTGGAGGAGATATGCCTGACACAACCTGGACTTTACCCATAGTCCATGTACTAAAGATGATACTGTTAGTTATTTTATATACAAAGTCAGTGTTTGCTTGCTCAAGAAATATAGTTGTCATTTTAACGTCGATCATATTATCGTATAGTTTATGACATTAAAATGGTAATTGTATATATACTTATAGGGTAAAATATACACACAGAACCCTACACATCACCATAGTCCTATTATGTACTTAGTCTTTATAGGATATACCTTTAATGGATAAGAGTTGGACAAATATAAAGAATTGGAGAGTTTGTAGTTGTAGTGTTTATTAAAATCTAGTACGAGAGTTCGTAGTTGTAGTGGTTTATTAAAAGATAGTAGGAGAGTTCATAGTTGTAGTGGTTTGATCCATAGTATCATTTGTAACCAGTTTTACGATCAGAAGGCATAATCTTCTCATAATACCTTTACTAGTAGCTGGTTGTGAGATTAGGTGCTCCCTTAGGTGTGCTACATGATTGCTCTAGTTAGTTTTGTTAATATCTATATTATTCCCCCCCTCCCCC